>JZLH01S0229194.1:24082-38587 GCA_001188425.1 Eucidaris tribuloides
ACCCCCTGCTTGTTCTTACAAAATACAAGAAATATCTACGGTCTGGTGCCATATTCCATTCGGCCTCCGGCCTCATGGAATATGGCACCAGACCGTAGATATTTGCCCGTATTTCGTGAACAAGAAGGGGATAACTAATAGTATTTACATAATGCATGCAAAAGAGACGCTCTGCCTATAAGGTTTATTTATTCAATTCTTTGCATTGTTTCGTAATAAATTAAGTTTCAAAAGTAAGTCCCTGAACAAGGAAAATAAAACAAATACAAGCAAGAGATGAGAGCAAGAATACAAAAGCATCACAAAACATAACAATCGCTAAAATTGCACTACAGTTCATGCATCAAAGTCTGGTGACCCCACATTTGCTCTGGCATCAGTTGCTCTGGCATCAGTTGCTCTGGTGGCAATGTCTCTGAAGACAAACAGTTAGGGTGAGGGTTGCAGTTGGGTTTCCAGTTCAGAATAAGGTTAGGATTAAGGTTAGGGTTCAAATTAGGGTTGGTGTATGGCACAGCAATTGTCATCAGGGCAAAAGTCAAAGAACCCAAACTCCATATATATAAATAAATAAAGACCATTGTAAATTTGATACTACAGGTACAATGTTCAATCCGATGTGTAATTTGTACTTCGCATGTAAAACCACAAAAAGATATATAAATACATGCAGACAAAGTTGGAACATAACAATGTCTGTAACATTGCTAATGCTATACAGACATACCACCAAATGAAGGGCTCAAGGGTCAGTCGAGTAAGTATGGTAACTCTATATGTGGGCATGTAGTGTGTCTGTCTATTTCATGATGCACATTTATTACTTACAGATGGGTTTGTTGGGTCATCCAGCTCTTGATCACTGAAATGTTCATCAGCCAATGGTATGTCATCAGAATGACCTACACACAGAAGTGCAAAATAGTAGAAGTTACTGTTGTTTTTCCTTGTGGTTTGCAATTTATTCTTTATTTCGCAAACAATGTGCATAAAGTAAATAATACATACAAGCATAAACATACAAAGGTTTTAAAAATATATATATTACACACAAAAACAAACACATCATATACATGTACAGGCCTTGCCACCTCAAATCCCCCCCCCCCCCAATCCACAATTACATGACCATCAAATAAGCAATATTGCTGTAATGAAAACTACATGGTTTTTTGGTCTACCTTGAAACAACATTTGAAAGCTTTTTTCAGACCAAAAATATTGTTCCTTGAAATAATTGCACCACATGCAAGTGTTCATGGAAAATATTTTTGCTTCACAACAATTGCTTACTTGCCAATATTTAAATAAAGGAATCCCTGTCATTGCACGTACCAACAACTCGTTGCAAATTCTTAGAAAGAAAAGATCATGTTTCTGCAACAAAATGACATATGCTGAGATCATTTAACCTTCTTTTCAATTTTAGGTTTTTTTTCTTTGTGTGTATAGGGAGAGTGATTTTCCGCGATAACGGAAAACAAACGGAACTTCCGGAAATCACAACTTGAAACGGAAAATGAGTTTTCAAACGGAAAATCACGGAAAACCTTTTTTCTCCAAATTTTTACTTTTTGAAAGGATAAAACACGAAACTCAGAACAAAAATTAGACAAAGTTGACACAAAAACAGCGAGAAATATTTGTTTCAAATTTATGTAAACGGAATTGTCATTTTTCTTCATGTATACAAAGTCTATGGTAAAACGGAATTTCCATTTTTCAGACAAGCTGAAACGGAATTCCAGATTTTTGGACATGGAAAAAGCTTTTTGTTGAAACGGAAAATCACTGTCCCTATGTGTAGTATCAAGAACCTGTGAATATCATGCTGTTTGGGTGTTGGTTTTGTTTTTGGTCTTTTTACTCTATTTTGTAATACACAGGAAATGGATGGCCTTAACCCTTTAGCACCTGAACTGCCCGAAACCGCCCCTATTAATTCCTAGACCGCCCAAAACCGCCCATCCGTAAAATGTGTGTTAATATCCATTGTACACCCGTAGTTCACTGAAACGCCCAAAACCGCCCGTTTTTTTACTTCCTAAACCGCCCATCCGTAAATTGCGCTCTAGTATACATTGTACGCCTGTCTTTTGTGCACCGTTGAGGGCAATATTGCTGTACCTTCCCACAGACGTGCTAGATTTATCTAGACGTCCATCTCTCTGATTGGCTATTAGAAATTACGTATAAAGATGGCGGCGCCGTGATCCATTAGAAGATTTCATTTTCCATAGGAAAACGTGTTAACAATTAAGGTGTTGAATAATTCATGATAACGTCATCAATTTCCAAATATGGAAAATTCATTCCTTATTTGGAAGCCATCACTTATCTGTATTGAGTATGACACGCCTCCTTTCAGACGTCGCGCGCACTAACCACGCAAGTCTATGTGATGGCGGTCCACATTTAATTCTCACATGGTATGCAAGTATGAGTATTAATATCACCATCTTTGACGAGATAATTGGATCATATTGTGTTTGGTCAAAGTCAAGACAGGTCGAAATGTGTAATTCACTTGGGGGTAGCTGTAGATAAATTTACATGCAATTTCCAGCAATTATTGATTTTAAATTACTACACATTTCCAAGTGAATGCGATATAGATGAAACTTCTCACATCGATTTGCTTTGTAGTTGTAACCTATATCTCACGTTAGATTTAATTGCAAAAAAAGCTGTAAAATGTTAGATCTAATGTGTAAGTAACTTATGACCACAAATAATATAGTAGAGGAACAATCTTAAGGTTCCGTGACACTTTCACAGGGACAAAGGTTTGAAAGTGGTTTTAGATTGTCTAAAGGGTACTTAACAAATCTGGCATGGGTAACCCTCTTCAAAATGTCAGCAATTTTTGGTAGGGGTCAAAATGGGTTCTACAGGGGTCAAAACTGAAAAATGCTCTAACTGGTTTGAATTATACACCAACTTACTTGTCCTGTCAAGCAGAATCCAAAAAGGTATAGTTTGCCCTATGTCTGACCATCCGTTAAGCCACTACGACCACAAATGTGGAAAGGTCAATGCACTTTCGGTCAAAGGTCAAATTTTCAAATTGCCCGAATTGACTGATTTTAATATCCAAATATATGTTTTCTAACACGACTAATTCAACTAAGCAACTTAAAACCACCAAAAAGGCAATCTTAACCTTGAAATTTCACAAATCATATTTTTGTACTTTAGAGGCTTATACAGCATCTGTATTTACATGCAATCCTATGCATCTTATCTTTTAAAATATTTTATTTTTGAAATTTCAAGGATAGGATTGCCTTTTTGGTGGTTTTAAGTTGCTTAGTTGAATTAGTCATGCCAGAAAACATATATTTACATATAATAAATCAGTCAATTTGGTTAATTTAAGAGTTTGACCTTTGACCGAAAGTGCATTGACCTTTCCACATTTGTGGTCATAGTGACTTTACGGATAGTCAGACATATGGCAAACTATACCTTTTTGGATTCTGCTTGACAAGACGAGTAATTTGGTGTATAATTCAAACCAATTACACCATTTTTCAAATTTGACCCCTGTAGAACCCATTTTGACCCCTGCCAAAAATTGCTGACATTTTGAAGAGGGTTACCCAACCCAGATTTGTTTAGTACCTTTCAGACAATCCAAAACCACTTTCAAAACTTTGTCCCCATGAAAGTGTCACGGAACCTTAATAGCACTGTTCCTCTACTAATAAGCTTATTTTTACACAGTGATTAACATGGGTACTTTTGCACCATGTAGATCTATATTTTGAGTTTTAAAAATTCTTTTCTCATGCTTGGTAAAATTACCCAGGCAGTACTAAGACCTGAGTTTGGAGTCTAAATAAACTTAATGTTCTACATTGTAGATGTTTATTTTATTATCTTTTCTCCACAGTAGTCCAACACATCGACAATTGAGTCATTACACAATATTAAAGAAAAAAAAACTACATTGGATCTAACGACTTAAAATACGGAGCGTGTTGCAGATTTGTTCATAAAACACTTTGCTTGGATTATCTCGACAGATATTACAGATACCTGTTTAGTTAAGTCAGAGACAGCCTGCAAAATTTCTGTAGAGATCGTATAATAATGCCAGAAAAATTATGACCAACTCGATACACACACTTGTCAAAGCTTTAGCTTAGCCTTAGGTCTACGTCAGGCCGTCACGGTCCTGCCATTAATCCACACTGGGGATAGCTCCAACCCAAAATAAAATTGAAGCCTTCGGAAACAAGACTGAAGAAAGGCAGGTCCACGTCTTCAAAAGGCTAAGTTCAGGCTTCATTACGAATACCAGACTATGAATAATGTGCCCTGCCTACGCTATGGTACTGCTGGCTTGATCCAGCAGCGTATCCGGATCCCAACCAGTCCCAACATTTAATAGACTTAATGCTTCAACCTGTGTATCTAGTTGTTTTTGTTTGTTTTTGTTTTTTGTTTTTTACTTTTTCAGATCTACATGTACCTAGATCTAGTATCTCCTCTGTGTAGAGATGAGATAGGTAACGTTAACTTAGTGTTAGATCTACCTGTAAAATATCTGTTAAGATCGTAGGCCTACGGTAATAGATCGTTGGGGTCTGTCGTTTTCTTCGGGGACCCTCATTTAACAGTACTGACATTATCCTAAAAGTAGTAATACTGTTAAATGAGGGTCCCCGAAGAAAACGACAGACACCATCGGTCTAGTACGGTAAATGCCTGAAAAACGTCAAAAACTAGATACACAGGTCGAAGCCTTCGGTCTAAACCAGACCTGTCGCGGCTGCGACAGCGATGCTTGTAAGTTGTATTTACGTTAACGTAGACGTAAACAATAACACCAACAGGCAAGGTGAAGCAAACTTCGGTATTTGTAGTGAAATGAAATCCCTTAAGATCTAACAATAGTCTTACCTTTGACTTCGTTGAACCATGGTTGAACAAACTGTATACGGCCATCTCATCATTTTATAAACTAGTACACTACAACGGGGCGGGGTCGCGAGGATATCGCTGTTTGTATTTAGAAAGGCATACACCGTGCATTAACTTGCACGTAAAAGGCATGCAGGCCCTATTCAAGCCCGTACAAATTTACAGCGCTCGCGCGACAGACGTGTTCGCCGATATAAAATGAAACAGTTATGCTAATTAAGTTTATGACGTCTCGCAGAGGCGTGTCGCAGTCAGATATTGACAAGTAGTGATTTTCAAATAAGGAATTGTTTTCTCTTTATTTGGGAAGAAGGTGACGTAGTTTGTCTTATCTATAAATTATTCAACACCTTAATTGTTGACACGTAATCCTATGGGAAATGAAATCTTCTAAAGGATCGGCCAGGCGGGGCCAAGATGGACGTCTAGATAAATCTAGTACGTCTGTGTACCTTCCAGGGAACCATAAGCCATTATCTACAGAGTCTTCAGTGGCTAAAGGGTTAAACAGTAACCCAATAACAACAGCACAAATTGAAATACACTGAATAAGGCTAATAGTACTAAAAAGAAACAATCAAATGAAGTAGAAAGAGGCAGTTTTCTTACCTGCACTGTGTGAACCACAACCATGAATTTCAAAGAGAACCCACATGACGACGTGGAATATTAGAAAGCCAACCATGACCCAGAACGTGTAGGTCTTTAGAGGTGGGATGAGGGTAGGTCCAGCCAGCGCCAGGAATATGGTCACAACTACAGTATCAGATGAAGAAGAGATTAAAATAAAGATCATAGTTAATGTGGTTGGGTCTTGAACAAATCTTGGACAGTTCATTTGTAACAAAACCAAAAAGTTGGTACTTGTACACTATACATGAAAACTTGTAACAATTTGAAAAAGATAAAAAAATTCTAATTGTCTCATTCAACGTACTTGCCAATAAATATGCCAGTATTCCGATCCCCCAATGGGCCCAATCAAAGATGGGACGTCTGAAAGAGAAAGAAAGACAGACAATGATACCACATTATCACCATGGTAAGAAGAAGACACACACAAATTATGAACAACTAATGAAGAATCATCTTAAAATTGCAGCCCCATCCCTCCACAACTTAATCTGTTTTGAGTTGGAATTGCTAGCTCTAGGATGATCTCTAAATTCTGGTTGTGCAATGTTACTGATCTAACTACATGTACTGTTCTCTGCCACAGTTTACTGGTATGAGTGTGGGCCAGGTATTTGTTAAGCAGGTGCTTCATTGTGACAGATCATTAATATATGTTTACATACCAGCATAACTTACAAAATTTGTAATATTTATCCTATTTTACAGACACATATCTGAAATTAAGTTTAATCTTTAAATATAATAAAGCTTGTAATCATAGACTCCTTGCTCTCTTATATAAGTTACTCTTACCAGGTCAAACTGATACAATTCAATGCATTAACAGTGAAATAAATATATAAAGTCCAGGGTATAATTTTCACCAGTCAATCAGGCACATAAGAAATATTCATTACTTCAAACTTATTATTTCTAATTCTGAATTTTAATGTAGTTGATAAGGGGAATAGTTTGGGGAAATCTGCATGAGAAATATTTGATTAAGACATCAGTAATTGATGAAAATTGTTGACTGCATCTCCTTCAGCAAATAATGGAGATGATGTTGTGTTAATTGATTGAAGTTGATTATACATTAAAGTTGGAGTTTGAATTGGCATTGGTTTGATGACAAGATTGGCCCACCTTCAACTCCAGTTGTAGCCCATAGTGAAGGAGTTGGGTCAGTTTTTGTGATACTACCCTCAATACAACTTACTTGGGGGTTCCTGGGTGGGGTCGGAAGAGAGCCATGATGGGATTCACAACTCCCAGAATTGTGACCAAGACACCAAGAATTCCATGCATATAACGCGCTAGGCCCTGTAAACAAATACACAAAACGACCAAGTAAGTTAACAGATTTCTCAGGTTAAAATTGGAACTGGTTGGAATTTCAACTGGTTTCAACTCGCCCCAGTTAAAACCAATTAAAATCAACAGTGATTCCAGTTAATTGAAATCAGTTAACAACTAGACCCAGTTGAAACCAAGATAAACCTATCAAGATCCTTGTTGCAACCTAAGTAGTGCTCTAGCGACAATTGGTCTGATGACTATTTCATATACTAACCCAACCCGAACATTAACACTACCCCTAACCATAATTGAAGAGTGTAGAATAGGAAGTACTTAAGTCCCACTTTGACGAAAGTGAATTAGTGATTGTTTTGAAATCGTTACATGCTGGGAAATTTTTTGAGAAAATTTTTGTCAATTTGACCCTTCCCTAGTAGGGGTTAGGGGAGGGGTCAACTGGGGTCAAATTTTTAACTTGGTGTAATTTCTTCAAAATGTATCTCAAATTACTTGACAAGGATTAAGAAAATATATAATTCATCATGTATTTGTGCTTTGGTGATGAGATATGGGGTCACTTCCGGTCAAAGGTCAAATGAGGTCAAATTTTAAACAACGTCCAAATTTGACAAATCGCATATATCAAATTGTTCGTCTTAATGAGGACATTCCAAAAATATATACAATTAAGTGTTTTTGACATTCATTTATTCATTTATTCGAGAAAAGCATTTGTTTTCCTCAGACCCTTGTTTTTAGAAGAAGTACCATACTCAAGTCCACAATTGATTATTGGAAATCGACAAGTGTAATAATGTTTGTTTTTTGTCCCATAGTCATCTTTTATCGTGTCAATTAACTTCACTAAGTTTGGATGTACAACTCAAACAATGGCGATCTGTAGACAAATTTGAAAACTTTGAACCTCTGTTTCTCAAAAGTAGTATCATGTGACTTCAGTACTTCTTATTCTACAGTCTTCTGAGTTATATTGTCAACGGAGCAACTGTCGCTAACGACAGGTTACCAAATATTTTGATTAATGGAGTAGCCCTTGGATTATTCAGTCCATAACACATACATTATATTTTAAGTGGTTGCAGTACCTGTAGTTAGCCAGGAGTTTGTAAGTAAGAAGAGGAGGGCACGGGGCATTACTGTTACATGGGGGCACAAACGAGGGGTACTACACACGAGAAGTACTGCACCCAAGAATGTATGACAACTATCAAAATTGTTGATGGGTGGGAAATGGAAGAAGGACACTTGAATCTGAAGGGGTACTCGTGTCCTTGGCTCTCACACTGCACAGCTGTATAGCAAAAATATACAGAACTGCCACTTTTCCAAATTAAAACTGTCAGTCAGGCTAAAGGCACAATGTCAAAAATATGATAAAGAATCAAATGCTTTCAATTAACTTCTTGGACTGAGTCGTACATATTGGTAGCTACACATACATAACATTAAATTTTGTTTACCTCTTCTAACGACAAAAATCCTCCGACATTGACAAAAATGATGATGAAAGCAAGAAGGAACATCCCCAGTGATGTCACCATGCATGCACGATGAACCTACAAAGGAAAAACAAGAGAGAAGCTGTCTCATAGTAATACCAATGAGGAGTATGAATGGTACTTCATTGTGATTTCCGATAATGCAACTATAAACATGGCTTAAAGACACAAGCTAACATTGTGGAACTTTAAAGATTAGTGACATGATTGGGAGCACTTGAAACTGCCTCAAGAACCGAAATGAGTTGCAATATATACCCAACTATACACTGGCTGGAGTGGATCTCCCAGCTGGAAGGATTTGTCTCTAATTTGTTTACTTAAGGAGAATCAAGCATGAACATACTAGTATTTTAATTTTATCGGGGCACAATAAAAATAGGACCCATACAGAGCCACACAGCATGTTTGCTTGCCACAAGGTATATTGACATTAGTTATTTTAGAATGAGTCAACGTTTGACTGCAAGATTTTCACAGGAGAATCCTTGCATAGTTTACTTGATTCTAGAGTAGTTTCAGTCCATGTTGAAGACTACCCCCAATCATGTCTTCCCCCAATCATGTCATTTACCTTTAATACTCTTAAACTTTGAAATCTGAGCTGTATAATAGCGCTTACATGGACTAATAAACATCCTAGCATACAAAAAATTGGAAAGCTATGCTGTCACTGGCAAGATATGCATGGATAAACATCCCTTTCTGATTTAGCACTTGGGCTGAGTATAAAATAGTCAGACCTGTAACACAGTAGTCTATGGGAGGAAATGGACAAAGTCAGAAGGTCACACTAGATACTGTAGATTTCCACTCTTTTAAAGCACTAAATGATCACTTTGACACACAAATTTTTTCAGGGCTTCATTTTTAAACCTAATCAACCACACTTAGAGCATGGAAGATTATGTAGCTGAGATTTTTAAAACTGCGGCCATTGTTATCTTGTGTTATTAACATCATGTCTGCTGACAAATGTTGGTCACTTGAGGAGAACTGTTTCCATAATACACTGCAATTGTTATGTGCTTTTACACTGAAAAAAACTGGAGAATCATGATAGATAATCTCGCCACAATTGACCTGTACTCTGGAGCTTGTTGCATGAAACTTTTACCAAAGAAAAACTATGGTTATCTCATTGAAGTTTTTATCCTCTAGTTTTTTTTTATAAAGATGAAATATAAACCTGTTATTTTCTTAATTGATTGAGAATACAATTTATAACTGTAATATATTCAAAATCAATTTATTAAAGAGGACAAGATCTGTGCCAGTCCAATAGATTTATACACTTTTTGCTGTGATTTTACCAATCCATAAGAATAAAGATGTCAATTCATTCTGCCAACCTCCTTAACCCCTTGGGGACGACGGGCTTGTACAGAAGCCCAGTACATTGCACACTCAGAGACGATGGGCTTCTACAGAAGCCCAGAAAATATATCAGAAATGTCGGTTCAACCCTGGATAAACAGTAGAGTTCTATTGCTTAATGCATCTGTCCACATAATTACACATATACAGTCAGAAAATAAATATTCTGTGAAGAATTTTAAAAGAAAACATGGGTGTATGTTCCCTTCAAAGTCAACCATGTACAAATCGCATCGTCTCTCAATGAACAACAGTGCCGTGTAGCATCGAGCCCAAGGGGTTAATGTCATTGTAAATATGACAGTGTCAATTCCACATTAAATTAGAAGTGAAATGGAAGACTTTTTTAAAGAAGGTATTTTCATAATGATGGACTATGTGATTGGTCTTCTGACAAATATTCATTTTCAGATTAACTTCCCACTAGTCACTGCACATGAATATTCATATTATCAGTATCTCACGTCCTCGCACTGCGCGTTCACGCGCGACAGTCTGTAGGGCGCGGCCATTGCGCGGGTTGTGCGCACAACAAAGGCTGAGGGCGTGAATTTTGAATTTACGGCGAAACCGAAGTCGCGTAATCGCTGGTATACGAAGGCATCTATTTCAGCAATAATTAGAAAGAAACCAGTTAATATTTTTAACTGGTTTCTTTCTAATTATTGCTGAAGTTTTAAGATTACGAACCACAAATATTTTTCAGCTGAAACACACTAGTATAATCATTTATTGTCCTCTCATGCGTACAACACAAAAGGATTTACCAAAGCCCTCTCGTCCAACGTCCGCTCAAGGCGATCAGAAGGGAGGGAGCAATAACGTCAAATTTTGACGTAAACAGATAAAATAAACAAACATTTATTTCATATTTACACGAAAATCTAAGTTTTTATGAAAACATGAATAATGTCAACCAATTACGGCAAACATCTATGATTAAATGTTATTTTTTTTCCCAAAGGTTCTATTGATTTTTTTAAACACCAGAACGATTTTATTTTAAACTTCCATTTTCAGCTGCCTAATTCATGAGTTTGCGTACGGGAGACGTACAATGTAATGGCGAAAATTTTCAGTCAAAATCCTGCAGTCACGTCACTATACTTATATTTGATTTTCTGAAAGTAATATTAGCTCTTCGATTCATTATTTTACTCAAAATAAATACTGCAAATATTAATGCTACAACAATGCATTATATTACGACATGATATGTTTGACATAAAATATTTTATTTTAATCTAAACTTGTGATAGTGTAGAGCAAAAATTTGACACACACAGAGTAAAGCATACCGGACTGGGTACACGCCGAGAATCGCAGCAAAAATCACGCCAACGCGCAAGGGTAAAACGCCGTGAGCGCACCGTTGGAATGTTGATTATGCTGCTACGTAGTCGCTGTCAACCACCAATAAAATATTTATTTTGTCTATTAAAACAAAATAAAACATGTTAAAATCGTGAAATATGTGTAACCTCGTAAAATAATTAAACAAAACCTAAATACGTGAAATAAATGCGCCTTAACAGGCCTGCAGGTTACACTATCGAAAAAAATAGCAAAAAAGTTAAATTTTACCTCAACTTTGTCTGCTCCTTCGTCGAATCCTTCGATTTAAGACTATGTGATTCATAACAACTTGATTAGAGTAATCACTTGCAATAATATTAAATTTATCTCCCCAAAAACTTATTTTCAAAAATTATCACACATAATAAAATACTTTAAATAATTAGTGTATTTTGACAAGAAAAATACCTTCATTTGTAGCTAAAATAAAAAAAGTAATCATTACTTTGGTGTTTCAAAATAAGACATTGATGAAAGAGGATGATTGAAATAATCGGCTACTGCATGTTCAAATATTGTATCAATTTACTAATTTAACAATTTTTAAGTTTGAAAAAGGAGCAAATTTTTTGTTGTACGCATTTTCAAGGTTAAAAAAATACACTGTCGTAGTTTAAATTTTTGACGTAATTTTACGCATTTTACGTAATAATGGCGGCGCGCAACAGACTGTCGCATTGTATGTACGTGATCTTGGAATTGACATCTGAATTTATTTCTGAAGTTTATGAAATGCCTTTGGAGAATGTAATTGAATGTAATTAAGTACAAATAAATTTGTTCAATCACATTAGAGTTTCAATCTTAATTATTATGATCACATCAGAGTTTCAATGTTAATTATAATGATCACTTTGCCAGATGAGCCCAATAACAACAAATACACAGAAAAGGGTAATGAAATACATTCAGTTGCCTCTATCCATCTTTGCTTGATGAAACTCTAGTACAAACAAGGCAATAGCCAAAATGTGTCTCGCCCAGTTTTGCGCACATATTGGGCTAAAAAATGTTGACCCCTGCCGGTTACCTTCGGCCTTGTGGTGATCTTCAGCTCCCTATGAGACATCTACCACCCAAGTTTGGTCACAATTGGGGAAATGGGGGAAAAGTTAGGAACCATAATAGAAACTTGCTCAAAAAACTTAACATCGGACTCAAAAAGGTTGTTGACCCCTGCCAGTAACCTTTGACCATTTGGTGATCTTCACATACTTTTAAATTTGCAAGTCTGTGTGATAAATCTTTCATCCAAGTTTGATTGAAATTGGAGCATTTAGCACAGAGTTATTCAAGTTTTGTAAGTGTAACAGACAGATGGACGGACGACTGACAGACAGACACCAAAGTGATCCCTTAGTCTCCCTCCATCTCGGTGGGCTCGACAAAGACAAGTGTTAAGATATTAAACTTGCTTTTTGAAAATGAACTGACTATAACAAGGCTTCATTACTGCTGCTCCAGACCTGGAGAGAGCTCACACACTGCCTATTCAGTGAGCGGTATAATTACTCTGACAAAAATGTTAGCAAGCATGCACAGTTTTTAAATTTGCCCCCAAGAACATACTTACTGCAAACCAAATCTTGACTCCACACAGTGTGGAGTTAGGCCACATCGGCTTGAAGTAACGGGCTAGAGTAATCCCAATGCTAGCCAGTCCAACCCAGGCAATGATCATCAAGCATCCTATAACAAGAAAGGGTGGACCAAGTAAATCGGTCATATTTCTATTATCTTTTTTAAAGGTTAGTGACATGATGGGGAACACTTGAAAATGCCTCAAGAACCAAATGAGTTAAAATACATACCAACTATACTCCAGCTGGAATGGATCTCCTATCTGGAAGGATTTGTCTCTAATTTGCTTACTTAATGAGAATCAAGCATGAACATTAATTCTCTCGGGGCACAATAAAAATAGTACCCATAGAAAGCCACACAGCAGGTTTGCCTGCCACGAGAGATATTGACATTAGTTATTTTAGAATGAGTGAACATTTGACTACAAGATTTTCACGGTAGAATCCTTGCATAGTTTACTTGATTCTAGAGTAATTTTACCCCAAGTTGAGGACTACCCCCAATCATGTCATTTACCTTTAATATCAAGAAATTGAGTGAAACATTAAATTTGCCCATTCTTGATATCAGCACTCACAGGTGATTGGGAGAAGTAAAAAATGACATAAGAACCAAATCTTGCAAAGGGTGCTTATCAATGAATGATATTAGAAATTTCTATACAAATTACAACTGTGTACCAAATGCATCGTTGCTATTGTATTGACTTGCTCTCATGCAGACTAGTATCTAAAGGCCCATACATGCATGAATACTAAAAACAAGAAAGAATTGGAGAATTAAAATTGGAGTCAGTATGAATTAAAGACACTAAATAAATAACATTGTGGAAGAACTGTTTAAAATATTGTAAAACTTTGCTATCTGACATATCTGACAATGTTTGAATAGACAAATAAATACCCTATAACACAAAAGTTCAGATAGTTATGCTGTCACTGGTAAAATATGCACAAATAAAAATTTGCACATGAATTATTCTCAGCCGATAAAAAAAATCTGCAACACAGCAGTCTATGGGAAAAAATTGGAATGGTCTCTCAATGATTTTTACTCTTTTAAAGCACTTAATGATCATTTTGAACTGTAATTTTTTCTGGGCTTCATTTTTAGACCTTATCAAAGACACTTCTAGCATGGGGAATTATGTAGCTCACATTTTTTTTTAAATGGAAACATTGTTATACAGTGCTTTTAGTGCAAACACAACTATTTTGATTCTTTACCCTGTGGTACAGGTATTTGTAAAAAAAATTCATTGTTGTTGTTTTATTCAATATACCTCCATCACTATTTGGCCATAGGTCCATAGGATCCCAAATTTCAACATCATGTCACACCAATTATCACTATGAAATCATTGTTTGCTACCTACCATGCACCTGCATCACAGTGATATCCTCCTCCTCACCAAGTGACCCCGCCCTCAATAGGCTGATGGATTTTTCAGAACTCCCTTTTGTTCTGTGATGATCTGCTATCTCACCTGCAAGTACAACAGTATAAACATGAACATCAGTGTGTGTATGTGTATTTGTATGTTAGTGCAAGTGTGCGTTTGTATGTGTATGTGTGATTGTGTGTACATGTGTGCGTTTGTGAGGAGTGTGTGTGTGTGTGTGTGTGTGTGTGTGTGTGTGTGTGTGTGTGTGTGTGTGTGTGTGTGTGTTGTGTGTGTGTGTGTGTGTGTGTGTGTGTGTGTGTGTGTGTGTGTGTGTGTGTGTGTGTGTGTGTGTGTGTGTGTGTTGTGTGTTGTTGTTGTGTTTGTTGTGTGTGTGTGTGTGTGTGTGTGTGTGTGTGTGTGTGTGTGTGTGTGTGTGTGTTT
>JZLH01S0229205.1:2404-18679 GCA_001188425.1 Eucidaris tribuloides
TTCATTCCTAGTTTCCACCTTCTTTCTTTCCTTCCATTAATTCATCCAGTTGACTTCAATCATTTATTCATCTCTTCATTCATTCCCACCCACCATTCATTTCATAGAACATCTAATGAAAGTACACGTACATAACCCAGGACGTAACCCTGCACATGAAAAAAAATCACAAAATTAAAACTCCTTGAACAAGACTACTTATCACACGTTGCCTCTCGATTGTGCGCATGATCGATTCAGATCGGGAGCAGACGACGAACAGGGCGGGTGAGTTCTGAAAATGTATGCTGTATTTCCCTCTTTTTCTCCCTTTTTAAAATTCAGTTTTAAAAAAGTAATTATATTTAGAATTGTAAAAGCATATTCTTTAATCATAATAGCATGTCATAGCTCAAAATTGGGTATTAAGAAAACAAATTCACGATGTTCAAACTTTGAGAGGGATTTACAGTGTTGGGCCGTAAGTGGTCCGTATAGGACCACATACTTCAGTAGGTGTGGCGTGCGTGCATCACTTTTTGTTTGAAGAGAGTAGTAGATGAGGTCGTAGAACTAGAAGCTAGAGATCTGTAGAGACCAGTTGTATTGACAAAATATAGACTGTCATTTGATTGTGTGTGCTTTTTGAGTGTGATTTATGGTAGTATAGGGTGAATCTGGAATGCCCTCAGCAGGGCTCCACACTATTTTTTTTCCTACTTGCCGTTTGGGCAAGTGAAATTTTCACATTCAGATTTTTACTTGCCCAAATGAAAAATTTACTTGCCCCCCAAAAAATAAAAAAACATTTAAAATCATTTCCCCTAATTTTTACTAATGGGTCCTTTTTATAGCATCGGACATTTGTTATTTTAATTCTGCGGGTTGCAAAAGGTGTGATTTATGAATTTTAAAGAGTTATAAATTAAGTCAATTAATGATGAAATTTATAAGTTAACTGAACACAAAATATAAGACAATTTGTTCATTTTTAGTAAGATTTTTGGACATGTTTTGCTTATTTCATGATCAAAATTTTACTTGCCCAATTGGGCAAGTAAATCTTAACATTTTGAGTTTTAACTTGCCCAACATGAAATTTTACTCGCCCCGGGCGAGCGGGCAAGTGCTAGTGTCGAGCCCTGCCCTCGGTTTCAAACTTCTGATTTTCATTTCCCTTTTCCCATTTGATTGCAGTTGATTTGATTGCTAGTGCTACTGGAAATATGTTGTCTTGGAAAAATAAGTTGAAATAGAACAACAATAAATTTTCACTTGCAAAATTGTGAAGAAAAGCTATCTCCAGATAACTGTGATTGTGTGACAGCATGTATAGGTGTAATTAGATTGTAAAAGAAGTATTCACGAGTTTGTTTAAAATTTCAATGAATCTGTTATGCATTTTGAATGTTTCTGTTAAACTTCCTTGTATTTATTCACAGGTGTCTTGTTTTTAAATATATTACTGCAGTGCGAAACAAAGTGAGAAGGGATGGCTCAGATAAGCCAGAAACACACTTTAAGTGCAGCATTTCAAGAAAAAGCAGAAAAACAACAGAAGAAAATTAAAGAAAATGTGCACAAGCAGTTGAAAGAGGACTTATTGAGGTAAATTCTGTAAATTATCTTTCTAATTTGTTCATAACATTATTTATTCATTGTTTTCTCTTTATACGTTTTGATAGAGGCATTATATTTTTTTCTCTGTCATGTGTAATGTGTATGTACTGTCACCATGTCTAGTGTATTTTCAGTTGGCAATCTCACCAAGTAATGCTCTTGTTGGTCCCACCACTTGATTCATATTTTATTTGTAAAATGAAATTTGTGGTTTTATTTCCTTACCTTGTTACAATTGGATTTTTTAAGTGAAAGTAAGTGAAGTATATAAGTAGTATAAACAAATCCTCAATTTGATTTGTGGTAGTCAATATTTTTTAATTGTCCAGATTTTTTTTATTTTAAGCAATGGAAGTATATATAGTTATGAAAATAAAAATTCAAGGAATTTTGAAAAGATTGTATCCTAGAAACACACTGACTTAAGAGCATGAAGATAAATCTAAGAGTAATTTTATGGGCATATTGTTTGATTTTCTAAAAACATCAAAGTATGGAAATATTACAAACCCATGTTAAGTAATTCCCAAAACAAGACATAATTTATTATTTATTTATTTATTTATTCATGTTTTCTTTTTAAAAATACAGGGTAGGCACATTCAGTTTAATAACTGCTTTACAAGTGCGCCCTGTATATATATAATACAAATGAGAATACATGACATCGTAGCAAAACAAAAGAATAATGAAATACGTAATGAAAATATATACAAATTAACAACAAATATGCAATGAAATATTTACAAATTATCAACATAAATAAGAAAAGCAATACAAATTTAAGCAAACGAGGATGGAAAGGCATCTGTTATCAAAAAAAAATAATATAATATAATAACATAATAACATAACATATAACATATAACATAATAATTACTAAGAATTGAGAATCATTTTGCAAATGTATGTGATGTGGTAAGTACTAGTAATTATTGGACAATCTCGGATAAACAAAGTTAAATTGCGTGTATTTGAAAATGTTTGTTTCCTAATGAAACACAGGAACCAAATACTGTAATGACAATGCCAAAATCCTGTTGAACCTAATTAGGACTACCTGACAAGTGGTACGGACCAAACTGTGTTTTCCGTCAATAGATTGTCTATGTCAGATTTTGTTTGTAGGAAATGTCAGTTCATTCAAAAGGTACATGGAAGATAATATTGGAAGTCAATGAAGTATCTAAACTGGCAACAGCTATTTTTCTTCTTGCACTTTCTTTTTCAGGTTGTTCAAAGATGGCTCCTTTGCTGATCTAACAGTCTCTGCTGGCTCTCGTTCACTGCCTGTTCATAAAGCCCTATTAGAAAGCAGAGTTCCTGGGTTGCTGGCATTCTTAAATCCCCAGGAATCCTCATCGGAGTTACTACAGAATGTCAGCCCAGATGATCTGAGGGAATTCTTTCAGTGAGTAAATGAGCAAAACTTGTGTCTCATTGTTGCTTTTTAAAGTTTAAAGGCAGTGGATCTCATTTGCAAACATCCCCGCAGACCAGGAAAAAATAATCCATGCCCTTATGCTATTGATGAAGGGCATGTCTGTGAAATCTGGGGGTCAGTGATTGCCTAGAATTTGAAAAATGCGAAAGAAAAACAATAGCCGTTTAGTGTACGTTCTATGGTAGGAATTTTTTTCTCGCGAGAAAAAAATTCAAATCCGAGTCTAACGGTCACTATAATTCTACTAAAACTGAGTTTCTAGCTCCTATATTTTGCTAAAGATTCCCAGATGGCATTTTCTTCTAAATGACATTGTATTTACACAGTGTTAATTTTTAGGCATGCAAAAGAGATCCCCTGCCTGTAAAGATCTGTAGATCAGCCTCAATGTATAAGATATTCTTTTAGGTTGTATGAGGAAAGTTTTTTTGATCCAATATGAAAATGGTTTAGTATTTACACAATATAATGACATTTTCATAAATATAATTGTGTTGTAATTGAAGTGCCATCATTTGTCTAGTGCATATAAAATATGTTGTTATGAATCAAGAACTGTGTCGTAAATGTGTGATGTCTTGTGGATGAGCTACATGTATCAATCAGCTTCATCTGACAGCTTTGTAGAGAATACTGGTCATTGGAAAGCTTTGCAGAAACACTGAATGTATGAGGATTAGTATATGTACATGAAACTTTAATTACTCTTTGAAAAGCACTGACTGTGTTCATTCTTAACCGGTTGAAGATGGTTTGAAATTTCTTGTAGTCCTAAGGATGAGTATATTTGTGAGTAGTTCGTAAAGACTAAAGAGTTAACAAAAGTATGTGAAAATAAAAGAATAATGGTGATGTGCTCAGTGTTCAGGACGTAGGAATTGGCAGAAACTTTAAAAGTGTGAGTACATTATGTAGTATTGTTTCTAACTTTGAACATGACTCAGTAAATCTAGATTGCTGCAAGAGTTTGGGCATACAAAGAGAATGGTGCATATATATAATTTACATTCAATTACTGTAATTTTGTTTTGCAGGGCCTTTTATGAAGACGATGATATAACTGATGTATGGCAGAAGTTGCTGTCTCATTTTGTGCCCGCCAAAGTTGAAGCTATTGGTGCTAATTCAGAGACTGAATATAAAGACCATAATGGAAGCGTGCAGTCTCCAACTTCAGTTTCAAACCCAGAACAGATTGGCGCTAGTGCAGTTGACACTCCATGTCATGATTCAGATATATTGGAATTAAATTCTGTTGACAAAGTTGGTGAACAGCTGACCAACTCAGAACAGGCCGATGGTGAAGCGGGACCAAGCCTTTCTATATGCAAAGTCCAAATGGAGAATGGTGAAGTTAGTTCATCTAATGCCCTCTATGTTGAAAATCAAGTAGGACCAGGACTAGTAGGTTATGAGGACCGAACAGAGAACAGTACTGATCAATCGTCATCAACATTCCAAAATGAGAATGGACAATTGGAAGCAGAAATTCCACAGGCACCCGGTGACATAGATCTAGCAGATTCCAGAAATACTGACCCAAATTCCAATGACGTAGCCAAGTCAATTTCACAGCATTCCGCATCTGAAGGGGGAAAAGGTGCAACTGCAGCAAGCAGCCTAGATCTATGTCAGTATGTTACCATGGATATGAGCATGAAGGTCATACCAAAACCTTTTCAGGACAGTAGTAATATAGGTACTGAGGATATCTTGTCAAAAAATTCCCCTGAAAAGAATGGAATAGGGAGGAAGGAAGTTGTGAATATTAATGGTGCTATTGGTAATGAATTATGTGAGAATGGATTTGACAATACCAAATCAACACACGTAATGTCTGATCCCCTATATCCTCAAGCTGATCAACATCAGGATGAATTACAATCATTTGTTTTAACTGATGCTAGCAATGACCAATCCAATACCAGTACTACGAGTGAGACTACAGATAAGAATGATGTACAAGCACTTCTTAACATTCCCCCACCTACTGCATCACTGTCCGACAGTCTGCAACACATGCTGTCTACCAGTCTTCACAGTGACGTTGTGATATCGGTTAATGATGGTTCAAAGCTGCCAGCGCACAGGTTAGTTTGAAGTGATTGCTTGTGTCATGGGATAAGTCATATTTGGAGTGTACATTACAGATGGCACAAATGACCCCATGGTCCCATAGATGATCGAGTAGAAGTTGCAGAGCAGGGTTCTTAATTACTGTTGAAGTGCCATATTTTTTTATAGAGAATCTGTATTGCGCCAATGTCCAACACATGAAGCGTCAAGGCGGGAGGTCCAGGAGCCCGATGAATGGTCCCTGGTGGGGGTTGAGGGGACAGAGCTCCCCCCCCCCACATCATATCAATATAAGGCATTTTATGTGGCTCAGAACTGCTCCAATTAATGTGAACTACAGAAATACACATTAAAACAAACTACACAATTTATTGTCACCGCCGAACGAAGTTCGCTAGGGGACTATGAAACGGGCTCAGTACGTATATGTGTGTCCTTGTGTGCTTGAAATGTTAAAATTTGCTTCTTCTCTGTCGTTTCTCGACCGATTTTGATTCCGTTTGGTTTATATGATAGGGTTTGGTGGGGGCTTCCAAACTTCTACACAGAATTCTGAAATTATGCAAATTTATTCAAAATTAATGAAAAATGCTACTTCTACATTTCACATCAGATTTAATTCTGTTTGTTTTATCTGATAGGGTTTGGTGGTGGCTTCCAAACTTCTACACAGAATTCTGAAATTCATTGTGCAAATTTATGCAAATTTATTCAAAATTTATCTAGAAGGAACTGTCACATATTAACCCGTTGACTACGAGATTCCACAAATCCCCATAGACTTTGTACAGGGGCCATCCGGTTCCCGTAAGCAACGGGTTAAGAACATTCATGCCATTCCACAGATCTACACTTATGCAGGGCTCGACACTAGCGGTGCCGCGGGCCCGGGCCGGACCAAAATTGATGTCGGGCCATACACAATTCAAAATATGGAGTTTTGGTGGCCCGATCGGCAACAAAATATTTCAATGTCAATGTGATTCTTGTGATAAAAATTATTGAATTACCTGCGTGTCAATTTTCTAAAATCGGTGAGCAAAGATCGGCGGGCGGCCGGGCTTCTCCGTAAAAAGGAGATCGCTGATATGCATAGTGATCATAATTAATGATCGACAGCAAACCCGTCACCTGAGAACCTGCATGAACACTGGCAGAGTTTTTATAAGTATCCAAGAATTTATATTAAGGCTGTTTTCGAACTAGCGCCTGACCGGCCAGTCATAATTCAAGAAAGGCAAGAGTAAATCATAACTAACCAAGCGCCAAATACCAGTGTTGGTCCCTTTGTTTTACATAGACATCTGAAGTTGAGACTACCACCACCTGGCAGGAAGTTGTAATCCTTTGAAGAGATTTCTGGGCCCGTGCAAGAAACTCTGAGCATTGGTGACAGTAGTCTGAATTTCAGATGCCGCATGTTAGGCAAAGGCACCAACAACTGGCCGTTTGAGCTTGGTTAGTTTTGATTACTCTTATCATTCTTGAATAATAGTGGTTGGCGTAGTCAGACTAGTGTCTAAAAATAAATGTCTGGTACAGCGAGGAGGTGGGAGAGAGACAATTCTGGGAAAAAGTCCGCTGTAAGTACATGTATCAAACATGGTACCAATATATTAGATTTGCACTTTCTCTATAAAAATACACTCACCTAAATTATAACTATTATCATTTTGGATTTTTGGTTTTATTTGCTGACGTTGTAACTACTATATGCAAATTGCAATTTAGGATTTGAAATATTATGCACTTAAGCTTTTCGAGTAATTTGTATTTCTTCCTCGACCTCTCTGGCACTTTGTTTCTTTTCCTTCTGTTATTTTGCTTTTGCTTTTTTCCGCTCCTCCTACTCCTCTCTGATTCTTTTCCTTCCTTTTTTTTTTCCTTTTTCTTTTTTTCTTTTTCTTTTCTTTTTGTTTCTCCTCACCATTCATCTCCTACTCCTCAGTTTAGGAAAAACTACTTTGTGATATAAAGACAATCATGTTACAAATAAAACATACAGTTTGTTTTATAAATTTGTGTAGGGTGGAAAGAGATGTATCTGGACACCTAATTTAAAAGTTTTTTCTGATATGTTGGCTAAAAAACATTTATTGTGATATTAGTATTTCATGAAAAATCAAGATTATGGAGAAAAATAAGTTGCTCTTCTCTGGTTTGTTTGCAACTTGCACGTTCTAATGCACGTGTCCGGGTACTTGTACTCGTACCGAAATACATACAACCTCTCATGATAAAGTTCATGGTTCAGGTGTGAAGTAGCCTCAAAATTTGAGAATCAATCCCTGGAAAATGATATGCCCCCAAAACTTCAAATATAGCCCTGGAAAATGAAAAAAAAAAATACCCCTGAAATTTTTCAATAATTCACAAAAAGTAGCCCCCGAAAGTGAAAAAAAAAAATTCGCCTGCTCTGAGTGAAAAGAATATATAAGACAACATATAAAGAGTAGATTTAAGGACCATTGAATTTAGACCTGTTATTGATGATGAAACTATGACATACATTGTGTTTGTTTTTATGGCCTCCGCCCCGTAAAGGAGCCGGAGGCAATTATGTTTTCGGGTTGCCGCTCCGTACGTCGTCCGTCGTCGTCCGGCGTCCGTCGCGTCTTCGCGTACGTCCGTGGCGTCCGTTTGCGTCCACACTTTTTGTGAACAAGATTACTGAAGTACGCATGGAGGGATTTTGATGATACTTGACAAGGATGGACGCACTAGGCAAGGATAATTGATTAGATTTGGGACAAATCTGTCAAGGTCAAAAGTCAAAGGTCAATGAACTTTGTCCTGAAAATGCCATTTTTCTGTACTATAACTCCAGTTAATGAGTGCCACTGTTGATAAAATGTGGTGGTGGATTAAGAAACAAAGACAAATATTAAGGTAAGTCACAGGTGGTCAAAGGTCAAGGTAAAAGGGTCAAAAGGTCAATGACTTGTCCGAAAAATGTATTTCCTGCCTATAGACTCAGTAAGGAGTGCTCACTGCTGATGTAAATGGTAGATTAGGTTCAAAACAAAAAACAAATATTTTTGAGAGTCAGGTCAAAGGTCATAGGTCAAGGGTCAAAGGTCAATGAACTTTGTCCGAACATGCCATTTTCTGCCTATAATTTCAGTAAGGAGTGCTCAGTGTTGATGTAATTTGGCGGTTAGGTTCAACACCAAACGACAAATATTTTGGTACAGTCAAAGGAGTCAGGTCAGGGTCAAGGGTCAAAGGTCAATGAACTTTGTCCCAAAATGCCATTTTCTGGGTATAAGTTCAGTAAGGAGTGTTTATGTAATTTGGCGGTTAACTGCTACATGGTGGGTGCACTGGGCGGAGGCATACCCATCGACTGCGCGGAGTCGAACTTCTCTAGTTATTTATTTATCACACTGTACACATGCAAGAAAAAAAAAAGATTCTCACAAATCTTGATAGGAGAATCCAGATCATTCCCCATCATGAAATATTTGCGAGAATCTAGGATTCTCGCGGCATTCCTTTGCAAGAATCTAAACAGATTCCCGCCGTCTGGCATGGATTTTCATGCCCGAGAGCCTATTTTTCAGCTAAAATATAATGCAAGAGTAAATGTACAAATTATTAATGTTTTTCTTTGTTTTTTGGGGGGCCACCAAATTTCAATTTCGGGCCACCAAAAATTGATTTTTAAAGATTTTAGTGGCCCGACCGGGCCACTAAGAAAAAATGTTAGTGTGGAGCCCTGACTTATGGCGGGGACATATATCACGCATTGCGTAATTTACTGATTCACTTGATATTTTTTTCTTAGCTGCCTCCGTGCGTCACCTCAGAAGGTCTGATGTGCCACAAGTGACGCTCGCACCGCTAATTGAGAACCCCTGTTTTAGAGGCTTTAGAGAGAAACCTTTGTGAAAATTCCAGCACAATTTAGTACATCAAATTTAAAAAATGTGGCATGTTTACTCGCATCCCTCCCCCCCCCCCAAAAAAAAGATTCTATTCATATATGAATATACTTGAATGAGCACTTCCAGATATAATTGTATATTTATGTCCCTGTGTATGCTTGTTTATATGTCGTACTGTGCTCATGTGTGTAGATGGTGTTTTTCATTGTGTTGTGTATTTGTTGTCTCTCGTCCCTATCAACACTCCTTCTCTCAATCTGAATTTCTGAAAACCAGGGTTTAGATTAATCGAAGGCCATGGCCTTGAATACCCTAGTCAGTGACGGGCTTTGATACCCTTGACATTGGCCTGGGAAGATTTTTGTGCTCTTTTTAATTGTCCTAATTGTGCTGTAATATAAGAATATGCCCTATAGTAAAGTGGCCTTGCCGTAGAAATATCAAAATTGAAGGCCTGGAATTGGAAAACTGTCAAAGTATTATTGATTTGTAAAATGATTTAATTGAATATATGTGAATGTCCTGGAAACTGGCCTGTAGCTGGGAGATAGAGATATAATCAAAACATGTGTGTGCCAAGTGGTTATTGTTCCAAGTAAAAATGTTGAACTTGATAAGAGGATCCATTTATTAAAAAATGTTTTGAAGAATTATGAATAGCTTTCAGTTACCATGTACATGTATTACCCCAAAGACATGTCAGTTTGTTCTCTTATTCCACAGGTTTATGTTACATTCCAGGTGTGAGTTCTTTGCTGCTATGTTAGGAGGGGGATGGAGGGAGAGTGAAACTCAAGAGATTGAACTCAGAGGGTAAGTTTGTGTACAATTTTCATCTTGCCCACAAAGTAGAGCAAGACATGAGCACTCTTCCTATCATTGGTGCCACAATCATTAGTGTTGCAGTCGACTAGTCGCCCACCAATAGTCGCGACTCCGACTATTAGTCGACTATCGGTGTTCAACGTCTTAGTGTGTTCAAGATTGGTGGTGTGGGGTGCATGGGTGTCGCAGTCGGAGTCGCAGTGAGTGCAACGTATACGGCAACACATGTATGATAGCATTGCACGATTATAGGCTGATCCAAGTACATTTGGGCAGTTCTGTTTGATGATAGATTATGGCCGATTCTCAATGAAAAACGTAAAGGAAAAGAATAAAGAGTCAAAAGATCAAGCAGCCGTACACATACACAATGCCATCACACAATGACCAGTAGTTCTGTTCAATTTTTACATCTTTTGACTCAGTTTTTAATACAAATTAACATGTGATTAAAAAGTCGACTATTGCGTTCCGATAGTCGGAGTCGCGACTCCGTGTAGGCAGTCGCGACTACGACTTTTCGCGACTTAGTCGTGCAACACTAACAATCATGTTGTACACACACTAGCTTTCTAAATCTTTGAGGTTGCTTGGTTGGTTTGTTCCTGTCATGTCTTGAGTTTGACAGCTTGTGACTCCAGAGATGCGGAGCCATGACCGATGGTCCTGATGTTTAAATATGGGCTAAATTTGATGAAAGGTCATTGAAGTTCCTTTGAAAAGGCAAGTTTGGGAAGATTTTTTTCTTTTTTATGATAAATGAGAGATTTTTTTTTCATGATAACATTCCTATGAGCCGTGTCAGCATAGGAAATACAAAGGGGCTGAGGGCAATTTGTCCCCCCAAATTACCAAAATTGCCCCCTAAAATCACAAAATGGCCCTCAGTCATCCTCATAGGGTTCAATGTGTAAAATACTGGCATCATTAAACCAGGCTAGAAAGAAGCCCCCCAAAATAAAATTTTATTTCCTGCCCTGAGACATGTCGTCTTATTTTCCAGGGATAGAGTCTTTATAACATTACCATTGTCGTATAACCTGTTTGTGACAATTGATTTCAATATAATATGCATTTTACATTCTCTGTAGCTTCCACCATGAGTCTTCAACAGGATAATGTATACTGCTGGAACCAAAATTCATGTCCTGAACTGCTGAAAGCCTGAAATTTCTCAATTTTGATATGTATTCTCACTAAGATCGTGAGATGCAGAGAGGACAATGCTTGACATTTGCCTTGTTGGAAATTTAACTCCAACCATACTTGTAAATGTAATTACAATCAAACCTGTAATTCTGATGGACTGAATGTAATTATTTCTCTTCACGCAGGATAAGTAAATCTACGGCAGAAGCCATCTTGAATTTCATCTATGGAGGTGTGGTCACTCTACCGGACACTGCCAACTTACGGTATGTTTTTAAATTACCATTTGTCATTCCGGTAATTTTTCCTGTCACTGTTTCAGTAAAACCAACAAAATATCGCAGATTACTTTTTCCAGCAAAAATATGAAAGCAATGTGTGGGATGAAATTTGTTAATTTGAGTAATGATTATTGTTAATAGAATGGACATTACTCATAGCTTGTTAATCTAACTTAGTCAGTTGTTCTGATTTTGCTCCTAGAATACGTAGTCGGGTTCATCGAGAATGTATGAACACATTGTGACAACCAAAGTATGGGTTATTTCATATTGCAGGGATATTCTGGGTGTTGCTGATATGTATGGACTACTCGGACTAAAGGAGGTGATTGCATTTTACATCAAGAAAGACTGGTGTCACTTCTTTCACAAGGTACGATATCAAGATGAATGATTGAGACTGGGAGAAGTGTTCATGTTTTAATCAGTGAAAATGTACATTGCATGGGGAGGTGTCATGGCCTAGTGGATAGGACATGGTGGTTGGGTCCTTGGGTAAGGCACTTTATCCCCATTACCTGCCCCTTCGGATAGGACGTAAAGCCGGAGGTCCCGTGTTGAGACAGAAACACCTCAGCATGTAAAAGAACCCATGCACTTCATCGAAAAGAGAAGGGAGAAAACCCATTGTTGTGGTCACATATCCATATGCAAACTACCCGGGACTGGATGCCTGAGGGTAACAGTGATTAAGTTCACTTTTCTTGTCCCTATCATTCGAAATGATGACAAAGCGATAATGATAATAATAATTGCAATTTTGTCAGTGAAGGTGTCCAGAAAGGAAAGAGGAGAGTGACTGTAATTATGGCAACGATGGTGATGATGATGATGATGATGATAATGATGATGATATTGGATGATACTGGTGATGTTGGTGATGGCAGTGATGATGATGAGGAGGATGATGATGATGATGATAGTGATAGATTATGATGCTGATAAGGATGATGCTGATGATATTGGATGATACTGGTGATGTTGGTGATGGCAGTGATGATGATGATGATGATGATAGTGATAGATGATAGATGATGATGCAGATAAGGATGATGCTGATGATATTGGATGATACTGGTGATGTTGGTGATGGCAGTGATGATGATGATGATGATGATAGTGATAGATGATGATGCAGATAAGGATGATGCTGATGATATTGGATGATACTGGTGATGTTGGTGATGGCAGTGATGATGATGAGGATGATGATGATGATGATGATAGTGATAGATGATGATGCTGATAAGGATGATGCTGATGATATTGGATGATATTGAATGATACTGGTGATACTGGTGATGTTGGTGATGGCAGTGATGATGATGATGATGATGATGATGATGATGATGATGATGATGATAGTGATAGATGATGATGCTGATAAGGATGATGCTGGTGATATTGGATCATACTGGTGATCTTGGTGATGGCAGTGATGATGATGAGGATGAGGATGATGATGATAGTGATAGATGATGATGCTGATAAGGATGATGCTGATGATATTGGATGATACTGGTGATGTTGGTGATGGCAGTGATGATGACGATGATGCTGATGATATTGGATGATACTGGTGATCTTGGTGATGGCAGTGATGATGATGATGATGATGATGATGATAGTGATAGATGATGATGCTGATAAGGATGATGCTGGTGATATTGGATGATACTGGTGATCTTGGTGATGGCAGTGATGATGATGATGATGATGATGATGATGATGATGATGATGATGATGATAATGATAGATGATGATGCTGATAAGGATGATGCTGGTGATATTGGATCATACTGGTGATTTTGGTGATGGCAGTGATGATGATGAGGATGATGATGATAGTGACAGATGATGATGCTGATAAGGATGATGCTGATGATATTGGATGATACTGGTGATCTTGGTGATGGCAGTGATGATGATGATAATGATGATGATGATGATGATGATGATTTTGGACGATACTGGTGATGTTGGTGATGGCAGTGATGATGATGAGAGTGATAACAATAGTGAAAATGATAGTGATGATGATGATGATGATAATGATGATGTTGGATGATATTGATCAGTGATGTTGATGTTGATGATGATGTTGAAGTTTTGTATTGTGTTATCCATTGCAAAATAGATATTTTTTAAGTCACTTTTCAAGCCCAACATAAAATCTTTACACTTAGGATGACTTGTGGATTTTCATGTTGTTTATATCCATGAAAATCAGTTGAAATTGTTTTAATTTTATTGATTTGTACCACCAGGTCAGGTGTATAAAACTAGAAGTAAACAAAAAAATTCTTGTTGTATGTATTCCACAGCCATGTTCTGACTGCCTTTCCTTGGTTCCACACTGCCTGGCATTGAGTGAGAGCTATGGGCTGCCTGCCTTATCACAGAGCTGCCTCAAGTAAGTTATTATTAACCCTCTCAATACCAGTACAACAAAGCTCCATAGAGTTAAAGGTTAGTGACATGATTGGGAACACTTGAAAATGCCTCAAGAACCAAATGAGTTGAAATATATACCAACTATACACTAGTAGGAGTGGATCTCCCACCTGGGAGGATTTGTCTATAATTTGTTTACTTAAGGAGAATCAAGCATAAACATAGGAGTATCTTAATTTTATCCGGGGATGATAAAAATAAGCCCCATAGAGAGCCACACAGCAGGTTTTGGTGCTATGAGTGATATTGACATTGTTTATTTTAGAATGAGCAGACGTTTGACTATAAGATTTTCACAGGAGAATCCTTGTATAGTTTACTTGATTCTAGAGTAGTTTCAGCCCAAGTTGAGGACTACCCCCAATCATGTCATTTACCTTTAACATGTGACATTCTGAGTGTGGTAATGAAAGGGTTAGATCGGAATAAAGAGTGAAATGATGCTGAATTCAAAATGTTGAATTGCCTTAACTTAATTGATATACAAGTGCAAAGTGTAAAGTTTTTACATGGCTCTCTGTATAATCAACGCAGTACATGTAGCTTTATCAAAGACGAATCTCACTCAACAATTTTACAGCAAAAGTATGTGACAACAAAAAGCCATGGGCTGGCTAACCTAGACAAAAGAAGGGTGGCCAAAAAGAATTAAAAGCTGTTTAGTTTAAATGGGTAAAGAGAGGTCTGAAGGGGGGGGGGGAATGCAAAACAGGGTGTGAAATATACAAAGCTGGGCTGGGAAGGGTGGCAAAATAAATAAAAAGAGAACTAGAATAAAGAAGAGATCACTATGGTATAAAGAGTGAATGACACCCCCCCCCCCCCAAAAAAAGGATTAACCTGTTGCCACCAAGATTCTAAAAATCCCAGAGTTAAAGCCCCAGGCTAACAATGACTACAGTTTAAAAAATATGAGCTACATTAATCTTCCATGCTCCAAGTGTCTTTGATAAGGTCTAAAAGCGAAGCCCTGAAAAAATTGTATTTTAAAATGATTATTTAGTGCTTTAAAAAAGTAAAAATTGTATGTTGACCGGATTCACTTGCCCATTTCCCCCATAGACTTACTGTGTGTGGATCTAGGCTATTTTGTACCTGGCCCCGAGTACTAATTGTTTATTCATTCATATCTTGCCAGTGGCAGCAGAAATTTCCAATCTTCTGTATTCTAGGGTGTTTATTTGTCCATTTAAACACTACTATGTAGCTGAGGTAAGGAACAGAGCGAAAACTAGAATCATTTGAAATGTGGTGCTTGCGTAAAATGCAAAAAATCAACTGGGTAATGAAAATCAGCAACAAGGAAGTCCTGAAAAGAGCAAATAGAGACAGAACTGATAAAGGCAATACAAAAGAGGAAGCTTGTATATGCTGGACATATGATGAGAGGAGAAGGATTACAGAAACTGTTACTTCAAGGAATGATAGAGGGCAAACGCGAAAGGGGTAGACAGAGAACAACTTGGTTTGATGACATAAAGAAATGGACAGGTCTTAATTATGAAGAGGTTAGAAGAAGGGTCCAAGACAGAAAATGATGGAGGTGCATAGCCGCCACCCCCACTCCAAGGGACGGCACTACTTGATTGATTGATGTAGCTGAGATATCACAGTTTGACAGTTTTTTTAATTTAAAGCTCCACAATGTTAGCCTGTGTCCTGAAGTCATAGCACTTGTAGTTTCTGTAGCCAACAGGTTGTTTTAACATGCACTTCCCATAGACCTGGCAACAAGATACCTTGTGTCTAGTCTTCAATGGGTTAATTGATGGAACTGTACAAATGTTTAATTGTAACTAACTATGGTGTATTAGACAAAATGTGTGAAAAACCACATCCACAAAAGTTTTGAGGGAATCAAACAAAAATTGCCTCACTTGTTCAGTATGTGGTATTTTAGTAATGCAATATACAGTAGTGTAACATATTCTTTTGTTGAGGTGACAAGCCATTGCCATGGTAACCACATACCTGAAGTATGTTTAAACTTTGCAACCTCAATAGGAAAAGTTTGTTTGGTAAAGTACTTGTAAATTTGGCTTGGATTCCAAGTAGACATTGTACACATAATCAATGTGACGTTTATGACGTGTTTGCGTGGTTATTATTCACCTTTGCTGATGATTTTTAGCTATGATAGCTCTCGTTAGATAACAATTTGATCATTGTTTCAGGTGGATCACCAAGTACCTTGAACGATGCTGGCCACACAAAGTGTTTGCAAGCCTGCCACCTGAACTGATGGAAATGTGCTGTCAAAGTGTCATGGAACAATTGGTAAGACCACTTGATATCCAGATTCCTCCACACCCCCCACACCCCCTCTCCTCCCCCCCCCCCCTGTGAGCTAGATGCAACTTACACCAAGCTGTTAGGCCGGCCTGAAGCCTGGTGTAAATGGGTAGGCCAGTCTGATTTGGGACCACTTCCGGAGGTAGTCTCAGGCCGTCCCAAATGCATAGGCAGCCTTGGGCTCCAAATTTACAACACAATGCGACACTGCTACGTAATATATAATGCCAAACAGGGTAGGAATTAATTTTTATTTTTTAAGGGCGAT
>JZLH01S0229217.1:8174-18635 GCA_001188425.1 Eucidaris tribuloides
ATTGCAAATAGTCTAGGCGACGCCAAACTATCAATGAGGGGTGACCTGAAGCGTATATTCCTCAGTGACCAGTAGAAATGATCCAGCATCGCCATCGATTACAACTGCACGCTGACTAGCAAGTGTTCGAAGGATCGTACATTTAGTGTGGCAAAATATCGAGCGCCAATTCCACCGCGACATCGCATATTTTAGGTCGCTGAAGCTCTCCCCTGGGTCCAACTATCACGGGACTAAATTCTTTGCAATATGCCGTCCACCTGTGAGTTTGCGCAGAATAATCCTCCAAGCCAAAATATTGTAACACGATCGTGATTGTTGTCGCAACATAGATCTGCAAACACAGTTCGTGCCAACGAATTCGCGACCTAGCTTGAAATATTGCGCCAAAGTATTTGCAAACTAAATGTACGATGTATTGCAAAATTAGTCGGCGAACTATTGGCGACGGCTATTCACAATTTAACGATGTCCCTTCAGGGCCACCGACACTGGACTTTCACACACGTCAATGTTCCCTGGTGCCACCGCGGCAGCCGCTCATTTGCCCGACGGTAGTAAACCGCGGGATTTGTGAGACACACTTGGGATACTATGGCTGCCGGATTAGGCAAGTTCGATATTAGCGGTTCTGCTCATTTTTTTCTTACGATCTATCGGCGTATCCTGGTGCACCGGCCGGGAAAGAGAAAGCCGTCGCCCGAACCTGCCCGGGAGGCTCAAACCACTCACGTTCGGTGCAGGGGCACGCTTGGCCCGCGCCCGCGCGCTACAAGCCAGGGAGGCAGGTGACGCTGGTCCCCCCGATTTAACGCACGGCCGTGCAATCAGGTTCTGTTGGGTCACTTACCGGCTTTGTGCCACGTTCTGGATACAAACGGTAATGATCCAACTCCGCTTTAACCCGCGTCTCTATTACGCCTTCTATCGATGGACCGTAAATGCTGGGTAGCCTTGCACACGTTTGTGCCCACGGTAGGAATAGAAAAGGGGGTTGGCGGGCCTGGAGGCGCACTAAGCAACAGGCAGTGTGTATTAAAGAAAAGGTAGCACCGAAAGTTTGGGGAAACAAAATTATCATTTCTGCCTTACTACTACAACCTGCGTTATGTTTGGTATTTTGACAAGCTAAAACCATTAATTTCAATTAATCATTTATTTCATCTTCTCTGTGGTTTTCGTCCTAGACCGAGATATATATGTATGAATTTTCGTGTCCACTCAAGCATAGAAGAAACTCGCTGATTGTACCGTGTACCTGCTAAATTTGACAAAAAACACCAATCGAAAGCATCGCAATCATGGCAGAACGGTTCACGTGGAATCAGCACAAATCTACTTCTCCAGGCATTCCTAGAAATTTATACGTGTTGCTATGATAATATACCAATTGAAAAAAGGGAATAACTTGCGATTAAACAAAGGACACACGAAGATTGAAGGATAAGCCGGATGGCACCGTGCGTTCACCCATGGAAATAAACGCCACGTGTTCAATGCTTCAAGCGGATCAATGGCACGTGCCCTACACAGAGAGGCCTTGTTTGTTGATGGGCCTTTCAACATCAAGAAACACAATTAGCCTCATAACATATATTTACAATAGTGGCAACTGTTTAATGTCGGTTCACTCAGTTGTCTTCTTTGCTTACTTAATGCTGTTAGGGCCAGGGCCTAAAATTGTTCTGATTATTATTTCTTGTATATTTAACGATTAACACATTCTGTTTCAAATGGTTCAAAATGCCTGATTTCTGACCAATTAATCAACCACAAGTGCGCAGCACAACCGCGACTTTTGACCTGACTGAAAAATAGGTTTTCATAACTCTGATGTAATGAAGTTATCGTCAATTAGCCCTGAATAAAAAGGTGAATGAGAGAAGATGGTTATTTTCTTAATGTGATATCATATAACCGAACAAATATCTTTCCGAGAAAATTGAAGTACCACAATATTTTTTTTGCCAGATTGTCCCACTTCGTTGACTAACATGTACACGCAAAGTATATAGGCAGCGGCCTAACTCTGCACAATAATTCGGAAACTGCACCTCCTGCCCAAACTCACCTGGTTAGAGTGTGTTTCCGCAGTCTCAGGGAGATCTCCGCTGCTAGGTCTCCCCATCCTGCCGGGCCGGCCACGCTTTTCATACCTCGCCCGCCACAGACCGCCCTTCCGCCGTATCAGAGCCCGTATTTACATCGCAACCGCGCCGTATTTCTTTCAGGCCCCCAAACATTCACTTGGCCTGGAACGGTACCGTAACTGACACGCCCCGGCCACAAACATGGCTCACCAATACACGCGTTTGATTCGTCAGATACGGACGTGACAAAGACCGCGAGCAGAACGTACAACACTTGAAAGGATCGTGAAGAATGTCCCGGAAAGTACACGACTGCTCTCCAGACAGTCTCGCCTACGGACAGACCCTCTAAGTATTGTTACCCCAGTTCGGACTTAGCCCTACTGTCACTATCTATTGCGTTGCAACCGTCGTCTTTACTAAGCCGCGGCTACCAGGTTTCTCATCGCACAGACCGCTGGTGATCTACCGTGGCAAATTTGGTTGACGGTTAACAAATCTTGGCAACCGGCATCTACGGCCCAACTCGAACGCGAACTGTCACGTCTGTTCCGCCAGTTATCCCGAACCCGTTCACTCTGCCGTGGTGTTACGTCTAATCCCGTTTTGTCCACGTGGCTGAAACGTGGCGTTCCCGCAGTGGCCGCCGGGGACCATAACGCGGGCGATAATCCTCGTAATTAATCAATACCTCGAACACATCCAGGGTGTTCCAACTTAGCCGTGTAACATTACAGAATATCGACATGCAATTCTTTTTCTGCTTTTAATCGGTAATCAACAAGTACTGGACGAGCACCGGCATGGCCCCTGGGACCGGCGGCGGGGCTGGGGGGTCTGAACGCCACCCCCAGAGAATTTTTTCAGGGCGGTGCGCAGCCACTCCCCCTCGCAAGCAACAGACGTGCATGTCTATCTCCTTTCTTACATTTTGCGCGCAGAGGCGCATGTTATTCAGCTGTTTGAATTGCCGCCCGTGGAAATTTTTTTTGGCCGCGATAAAAATCTTTCCGACCGACGCTACCCGCGCCCCTTACGCCGTATCAACTGAGCGATTTCCAGCTGTCTGATTTGGGCCGCGAATTTGGGCGCCGTGGAAAAAAACCTTTTGACCGGGCGCGAAACATGTTGCTGGGGCCCCGCGAAAATAGTATTATCTCTGTCGACCGTTCGGCGTGAAAAATGTCGTGTCCGCAGGGCCCGCTGAAGACGCGACGAGAAGTCCGTTTCATCTTGCACGGTAAATTTGCAAGTCTTGTAGTACTTGGTACATAATGATGTGACAGGATTCAAGCTTCTAATCTGTCAAAAAAACTGCATCAATGTAGACAATTCGCCTGGATCGTATTCGAGCACGATCTGACCTCCCAACAAGATTTGACTTCATCTAAAGACAAATCTTGTAAGTGTCTTATTCTGGGTCTCGGTAGACGACGGGGCGGCAAATCCGCGGAGCCGGGGGGGGGGGGGGGGGGGGGAAGGGAACAAGGGGACATCTCTCCCCCAAAAACCGTGACTTTTGCAAGGTGGGGGACAGCAATAATAAATGTCCCCCCCCGCCCGGACGAATTTGGCCATGTGTGCATAAGTAAGCTTGTGATTTGGCTAAGTAAGATTGGAATAAAACACATTTTGGCGCGTAAAAACAGAAATGGGTAAAAATAAAATATTGGCGGGGCAAGAAATGGGTTTTTGGTATGCAGTTGGCCTCCCCCCCACGACCCGCTCGACTAGTTCCGCGCTTGTTCAGTAAATTGTGAGAGTGTTTTTTTTTGGCAATTTGGCAGGTATGAGCGAAAATGGCGGGCAAAAGTGGAAAGTTGTGGCCGAGGCGTTTGGCAGGTTTTCCTGACATTTGATGCCCCCTAATCAATTTAAGAAATGTTAGTGTATCGCAGGCCCGCTGTCGTAGATTATACTATTCGCTTTCATATTGAACGAAGAAACCTACAGTTCGGGCAAGAGCAAACAATAAGCGTGCAGCTAATCAGAGAGTGCCGTATACTCGTAATGGAAGGGTGGCCCGATTTTGAGCAAGATGTTACTTGAGAGGGCGAAGGAGAGAGAGAGCGAGGCCGAATGCGACATTTGAAAGAGGCGGAAAATAACAAAACAGCGAACGAGCCATTAGGAGCTCTAAAGGAAGAGAGGGAATTAGAAAAATCTAGTGAATGAGAGTTAATTTGAAGAATTTAAATCGAGGAGAGAGGGGAGTGTAGGACAGGAATCAGAGCGCAGAGAAAACGAGAGATGACAATAAGGAATGATTGAATAGAAGAACTGACAGAAAAACAAACAAAGCATAACGTAACTAAAGATGGAGAAAATTATAGACACTTATTGAGACGGTCACATAATTATAGAACGCGTCTAGAAATTGGTGTTGGGCGTTATGATCTCCCCGAAACAGACCTCATCTTGGGTCGATACGGCGCCGATAACAAACGTACTTTTGGGAGTTTACAATCGGCGTTTTGCAAACGCTCGGTTTAGAATGAACATAAGCGGGGACGCACAATGTGTGTTCACACCCTGAACCGGTGCTCAAAACGCTGATGTCGGCGCTGAAAATGAAGAGAAACACGCCGCCTTAAAAGCACTTGTCAAATAACAATGCTGGTGCAGTTTAAAAAATCTGGAACTACATGATTCCCCAGTGCTAGCTAGGTCCGTTTGATAAACAGTTCTAAAAATGAAGCCGCATGAAAAAACATTGCGGTGTTACGAAATAATCATTAGAAGTCCGCTTTAAAAAAGCTGAAATCATTCGAGAGATCCCATTCCGCTTTTCCTCCATAAACTGGGGCTGTGTTGCAGAATTGTCCTATCCCGCCGATAATAAAATATATTTGTGCCCAATGTTGTATCCTGCCACCATATTGTTACTGACTACGTGACAGCATAACTGTCCGGGCCAAACCTTCGTGTGGTTCTAAGGGTGTTAATTTGTCCAGTTCACAACCCACTGTCAGAGTGATGGTCCAGATAGCAAATGTTTGACCAATATTTTTTTAAACGGGTCCTCCCCATGTTATGAATATGTCTTCTAATCAGCTTAGCTGCAACATGGCAAAGCTGATACAGCAGATGACGCCGATATTTAAATGTAAGAAAAAGGCAAGAGAAAAATACCCATAATTTGCTTTCCATTTCTACCTGAGTGCATTTCTCCTCTGTCTCCATGATATTTAGGCCACATAACACTTCTACAAGGTCTTCAAGCTACGTGTTAAAAAAAATAGAGAGATGTTCGTATGGCATACACGACTACTAAGGGATAAGAGAAAAGCTCCAGTTGGATCTTTTGGCTTCGACACGGGCCCTCTATAGCTGTTCATGGGCAGGCCGGCAGCAGCCCAGCCGAAACGGCGACACAGATCGTGAGCGCTTTTTGAAGACCTGCTTCGGCCATCCAAAAAGTAATTCAGTTGATTCATGGCACAGCCCCAAGAATGCCAATCTCTGTTTGAATCAACAATGGGAAATTGCGAGCGCTGTAGCGCTCTCTTTCTTGAAATGGTCAAATATTCGGTGGTTGACAGAAATCCTTCCAAGTGCGGTAACCTACAAAATATATATCTACACCAGAACGATCAAATTAGTACACCCGGTTCTTGTTTGAACAGGAGTATTTGATAGCATGTTTGGCTTATAATTTTGCCTGTGTACCAACAGTCGTACATGTAGAATCCATTTCACCTACTGAAGATGGTGACGCTTCTAGAAGCGTTCGGTGTTACAGCAAACAAGTATGTGCGAACACTGGTCCAATATCATTACATATTCAAGCGTAGGATCCAGGGCTGATGGTGATTGTGCTCAAAAAATCGGCTCAGGGCAATATTCGGTAAGATTCAAAGGTCTAACCTTATATAATAATTCGACAAAGCAGATCTCCAAAAGGGCGCCCGGGGCCGCGCGGCCGGTTTGGCTCGCTTCGGGCGTCGCCTCCGTAATCACAGCGGAGACGGGCTTTTGTCAAACAGGCTAATTGGATCTCTTATTAGTTTTGAAGTATTGCGAGTTCTTTAATGGCACGGGGATTTGAGAGAGGAAGTCCTCTCATTTCCACAAAAGCTGTTACGTAACCATTTAACACCCCTTTTAGAATTTCTTCTGGTCGTGCCTGCAACCACATTGATACTTCGGTGAAATAACTTCCCAGAGTCAAGTGCGAGCAAACTACTTGCTTGCACCCATGGTCTAACTAACGCGGCAAGGATTTTGCTAGTGTCCCCAAATTCTAACCAAATCATAATTATGAACAGATTGTTGCTTTTCAAATGCCATAAGTCTGATCACTGACGCTACATTTATACGGCCTACAGATATAAAAGGTTCGTCACAAAAAATTGGAGCGTAAAAGTTTATTACCGCACCTTTCAACGACTGTGATGCAATGTTTGCCCCCAAAATTGACATCGCACAATGACCTGCTTGTCGAGCCTACGCACCAGGGCGCATGGTTGACAGTCGCGGGTTTACTCAGGCCAAAAACACTTAATGTATGGCGTCTTTCTAAATTCAATTGGCGGGGGAGAATTTGGGCAGTTTCAGGCCATACATAAAAATAACTAATTAATTTTTGTAAAAATTACTGCACATTCTCTGCGGCTATTAAAAAATAATAAAATATCTCCTTCAACCCCCACACAGTCCAAAAGTAGCGGCACATAATTCACGAGCAAATATCTGGCTTGGCGAACCGCGCAGTCGGAGAATTTTTTGGCCGGCCGTGCCGGCAGAGGTTTCCCTAAGTGTTTGTAATTTATAACAACTCATTTGAGATCGTACCATGGTACGCCTAGGGAACATCTCATTGGTGCGAACGCGTCAGCCTCCGAATAATAACAGCGCGGCTAACCGCATGGTATTCATAGCAGCCCTTATGATATTTAAACCAGACGTCTGCCTGCTGAACACTGCACGCATGACATTCATCCCTAGATTTTAAAAAATAGCAAGCAAGAAACGCAATAGTTGTGTAGCTGTACTGTTCTAGCACGAGCCGGATCCTGTTGCAAATATAGGTTGCGTGGGTATATCAGGCTAATTACAGCTATAGCTTACGTAATACCAGTAATAATATTCGTGTTGGGAATGCATCAGAGCAGTGAAAGAACTACAAGCTCACTATGTGTACAGCTACTTGTGTATGGTAATACATGGGGGTACAAGGGACTTACATGCACTGGTCAAAAAATTGACTATAGTACCACTTGTAAAATTGTGGAACTCGTAAATGCCAACATAAACTAAATCCAAGTAAACGTTTACATCAATCGCCACTAATAACTGTGATTTCTAGGCCTCCTATTACTCTTTCTAACAGGTTGTTTTAATGAACGCATATCTTCTGTATACACCCAGTGCTGCTTTGCATACAACCAATGTGATTTAGGCATGTATCGCCACGAAAGACGATCCCACTGCCTTTAAAGATTGGGTTCATGTGATTTGCACTCCGGCGCTACAAAAAACATCTATAATGACAAAGTCGAACTGGAAATCATATCCAGAAGGATGAAGATCTAATATAGAATAGAACCACCTCTCATAGAGACTTGGGGGTAAAATATTGAGTTTTTGGTGAAAAGTCCTGGACGTGTAAACTTCATTCCTTATTTCCATTTGCTCAGGAGCAAATTTTTAAAAAAATCCGCGACGTCTAACGTCACGTGCCGCTCCAAAAAATGGTCGATCAGCCGTAGCCACCGGGTCGCGCAGGGGATAGCCGTTGGACCATGTCAGGGGATTCCGCTCGTCTTGCTACGCGTGCACAATAAACCGCTGACTTCGCATTTTGAGCAACCCAATGAACTCACAGGAGACAGAACAACATTTTGTAACCTGTCGTTAATTAGTTTTCCTCATAAACGACAAATCATGACGTGATCTGATCAGACTTTCAAACAGCAGGGCCGTCCCGTTTGTAAGTGTACTAAACTACCGTTCTGGTATGATAATCGAATGGCGACGGCAGCGGGGGCGCGCGGGACCCGCGCGGGAGCGACTCCGCCGGACGAGGCGCCGCCTCTGACGGCCCGTCATCGACGGAGTCGTGCGGGTGGGCCCGCAGCCACGCTGAGCCGGTGCGGAAGGCGTTCAATGGCACACTTTGCAAACTCCAACTAACAATCCTGTAAAACAGCCACGTAAAACGCACGCACCAAATGAAAATTTGGCGGTTTTCACCGATTTGAGCGGGTAATTTCGTAAGTTGAGAATCAGAAAAAACTGGCAACCCTGCAGGATTCAGGGCCACCATAGGGAATAAAATGAGACTTATTGAAATGGAGGTTACGACGAGATGTATAATTCTTCAGAGTATATAAAAATTGTACTTCTTTCTGTCCCTTCAGTTCATTACACTTCATTTTCATGGCAAAATGTGCTCATTTCTGGATTCCCCCGTTGTGAGTAATTACATCGATCGTGGTTTTGCCCATGTGGGAAAATGGGCAAAACGGCTATTTACCGGCCCTGGAGTAATATGTGACAAAGGAAAGAAAGCAATCAATTTTCAATGAGAGTTGTTTTGTAACGGTTTTTGTTGTTGTTGTTTTTTTCAGGGAAAAGGCTACACAAGTGTCGTCAAATAGTAACAGGACGTAATATTACGTAACAGGGAACATTTGACGACCATTTAATCAGGGCGATGCATTTTTGTGTGTGTGTACTATACGCTATCGATATTGTGTCGGTCTTTTCAGTGTGGCTTGAGCATCATAACGGCCTTTGTCACTGACGCCAAGCTCATCTCGATCTTTTCACTAACGTCCACAATAAATGATTTGGTGGTGGTCAGAGGTTGTGTAATTTACGAATAGGCGTAAAGTGCATTGTGTCCTTGCCAGCGATATGAGTGGGGTCATTTCCCGGGATCATTTCCCTCCACTCTAATTTCATTCCAGCATCTGCCAGCGGAGGACAGGAGACACAGATTTCTGAACTGCAGCGGTAAGTTGAATTAAGATTTTGGTAAATCATTTTTTTTGTTTACTGAAAATATACGGCGCCCGAATCCTGAATAAGAAGTATGTAGTATATTCGCAGAATACTTGACTGATCACCGATCGGTAGAAATTTCACAGCCCATGGTTAGGTAATCCTACTCCAGAGTCTATACAGTATACTGCCAATGGATATTTTTTGTGCACAGGTTATGAATGGATAACGCACTGAACAAAAAATTCCATGGTCCATATATCCAGGGCCACATACGTACGTACACAGCCGGCTGCAACAATGGTTTGTTGAAGCCAAGGGGGTTCTAATGTATGATTTTATGCTGAAAACGATGCCACAGATTGATCTTTGAAAATCGGTGGCCAAGGTGCTTAAATTGGGCCCTTTGTAAAATTCACATAATTTGGCAAACCTGTACTTTAGGGGACGGGGCAATGTAGCACAATATAAGTTCGAAATACCATTCAAAATCATTCTTGACATGTTCTCACATATCAGCTCTCTCCAATCCTTGTTCATTTGATGATAATCTGATAATGTATGGCTGGATGTACTACTCATCGACCGCCTAACATCAATCACACCGTATCTCGCAAAATATTTGTTAGTTTTTACCTAAATTTTCTCACACTTGGGTGGAAAATGGTGCAGATTCACTTTCCGGGCTCAGATTGCTACCTTCTTTCGAACGCATGGAAATTTTGGCGGCGACGTCGAGTGAAGTTTTCTTCACGAGAGCCGCTGCGAGATACTTTTTTCAACCGACCGCCTACTTCCCATTGATTTCACACTTAGAGTGTGAGTTTTTAGGACTTTCAGGATATGTTGCAATATATAGCATTTTTCAAATTCTTACTATTGAATTTTTCATGAAAAATCACGATTTGTGAGAGAAAAAATGGAAGCTGTGTCCATAGATTCCATTTGCAACTTTGCGTATTTTACCAGTACTGATCAAAATTGATTAATTTTATGCTGTTTATGATCGCAAAAGAGTCCCCGACAAATTTTGTCAAAAAATAATTGAAAACAAAAGGTCGAAAAAACAAAGAAATACATAAGAAATTCACAAAACAATAAAATTCATAAGAAATTAATTCTGATACGGCAACTTTTTGTAGATAATTGTTAGAAATGTTAGAACGAATATTTTCACCAAAAATAAACTTTCTACTAGCTATTTTAAGTGAGTTATAGACGAAAACATAATTGTATGCACTTATTTGCATAATTAATTAATTAAGAATATAAAAAGTATATTTTTGGAAAATTTAACTACAGTCCAGTTATAGGTTACATCCATCTCAACGCGCATGCAAATTTTCGAGGCGATCACGCGACCTTTGGCCAAGATCTGAATCCTATTTTGGCTTTTTCCCAAAATTTTACTAAATTAATTATT
>JZLH01S0229217.1:23171-45397 GCA_001188425.1 Eucidaris tribuloides
GAATCCGAAACTGAAATTGACCCTTGCTCAGCCATATGTTAGCAAACTTAAGGTAACAACAGTAGTAGCAAAATAAAAATTTAGCATGAAACTGCTCAAATATAGTCTGCATGTTGTTTTGGCTAGGAGTGAGATAATTAGTATTCTGTTATACGATTTCCGGTAATTTTCAGTAAAATAATTGAATGATCGCAACCATATACCCTCGCTGACCTACCCCGAGCTCTCGCTCAACGGCGCACAGCGGTTGCAACACCCATGCACACTATTTTCGCGTGTGTGAAATTTGAGTCGGTACACACGAGTTACATTGTGTATATCTTCGTTGACATATCTAGCATTTCTTAAACAACTATTTAAAAAAAATCCGCGACTTTTTCAATGAAGTGGAATCCGAAACTGAAATTGACCCTTGCTCAGACCATATGTTAGGCAAACTTAAAGGTAACAAACAGTAGTAGCAAAATAAAAATTAGCATGAAACTGCTCAAATATAGTCTCATGTTGTTTGGCTAGAGTGAGATAATTAGTATTCTGTTATACGATTTCCGGTAATTTTCAGTAAAATAATTGAAATGATCGCAACCATATACCCTCGCTGACCTACCCCGACGCTCTCGGCTCAACGGCGCGTTGCGGTTCGCACACACCATGCACACTATTTACGCGTGTGTGAAATTTGAGTCCGGTACCACACCGAGTATACATTGTGTATATCTTCCGTTGACATTCTAGCCATTTCTAAACAACTATTTAAAAAAAAATCCCGCACTTTTTCGAATGAATTCAATCCACCATGCAAGCTGTAATTTTTTTCATGAATTTTCTATGCAGCATCAAATCGAGTTCAATCAGCTGTTCTGAAGCAGCAAGAAAATATGGTAAGGCGACGGACAACTCATCCAAGACATGGAGCTATCCCGCGGCACACTGCTCCCGATCAACCATCCGATGATGACGGTCACTGGAGCAGCGATGACGGATCCAGTCCAGGCCAGTCACCCCAAGTCACCGACAATGAATCCAGCAGCAGCGCTACCGAGGGAGAAAGTTCGTCTTACTCCGAATCTGAACCCGAGACCATTGCTGCCAGTGGACGTTTTGGGATCCAGATGAAACGACTTGGTCGAACTACTTTGCTGAAGGTAAAGGCCTAGTTCACGTGAGGTTTTTTCATTTGCACATGGGGCGAACTTGGGAGCGACAAGAACTGATATTTACTATAAAAAGTTACTAGTATTCAATCACTAATTTCAATTGTGCGTCTTATTGACCAGCGCAGGTATTCACGCAACCAACAGCTAAGACAATAAAAAATAATAATTTCAGGGATCTCACTGAAAAGCACGAACAAGTGCCTTAGTGGGACAAGATGTCTGTAATCAGTATCAGAAAGTATTTGCGACCGTGTCGTTGTTAGAAACATTTCCACAGATCCATCCGCGGATTCAGTTGGATCTTGTAAGTAAACTACAAGATTCTTCCAACTAAGAGTATTACAGAGATCATAAGCTTATCCCATCACAGTTAATGATTTCCTCTCTTGAAAACCACTTTGTTAACTGACTTCTCTGGCAATTTTCCCCTAACTCACCAAGGGTTTGTCCACAGGCCTCTAGAGATCATTTAATGTTTTACCTCTCCTGTTTTCTGCACCGCCGTAACCACATCAGGCACAGCTGTTCAGTCGAATTTTAGGTCTTTTTTGTTTCTCTCACGTTGCAATTACAAACAAATAACATCCCTTCATATTTGCAGTTGGTGACCTCAAGACGCCTTATCCTCTGTTATCATTATTGTCCTTTCTCAGCTGGTGAAATCCAGACACCCTAAACTCGAGAATGCCAGGGACCTTCTCCACGACCTCACACCAGATAAAATTGCTGAGGAGTTCAAGCTCCAGGACAACCGAGGCAACGGCGTCATCCACTATGCATGTATGAAGACGCTACTTCCATGGCTTGAACTGGTCATAGAACATTATGGAAGTGAGTACATTAATGCTCTGATTGTACTGTATAAATGTCGTTAGATGAAAACTGAAATAGGGACACTCGTATTCCGAATATTCTTTTTTCCGATGGGTAGTAGTTATGAAAATGATATATTGTTCATGTATGTTTTGCGGTTACAACTGATCATAGAATCATATCTTCTCATCCATCTTATTTGGCGTGTAGATCTTGAGGTAAAAGGGGAAGGCGGGAGAAGACCAATACACTTCGTGGTCAGAGGCAAGGCGAAAAGTGAAAGCAAGGTAAGTCTGACAATGGTTCAAACAGTTAAATATTTGAATCAATAAATAAATATAAATGAGTGTAGATTTTTTTTTGTAGTTCAAGAAAGTGTGATTATTACTTGACCAGACTGTTTTATGTGTATATAAAGTAAGCCGTCTTGTATTACCTTCTGTAGCGTATTACATCCATAAATGTTTCTCTCTAATTCATATTGTGTCAGGTATTGTTCTGATCATACATGTATATTTGGTACGGATATAATTCTTATCATTATTAACATCATCATCATTATTATAGTTAAATTGATAGGCTAGCATTGTGGAGCTTCAATTTAAAAAATTGTCAAACTTTGATATCTGAGCTTCATAGTGTTCAAATGGACAAATAAATACCATAGAATACATAAGTTTGGAAAGTTACACTGCCAATGGCATGTTATACATGAAAAACAAAACTCGGGGCGAGTTTTATTAACCTAGGTGTACACACAGTAAGTCTATGGGAGGAAATGGGCAAGTGAATCTGGTCCACTTACGATTTTCACTTTTTTAAAGCACTAAATAATCATTTTGAAATACAATTTTTCAGGGCTTCATTTTTAGACCTCATCAAAGACACTGGTAGCATGGGGAATCATGCGTCTCGGATTTTTTTAACTGTGGTAAATGTTAGCCAATACCTTTAAATATGATATAAGATCAAAATTAAAGAAATATAAAGGTTGATGTGTAAAATTCATACTTTCTTTGATAAGCGCAGGATAAAGTCCAACCTATTGCCCTTTGGCCATCAAAGGCACACTAATTGTCAACGATATGGCCTAAAATTCGCCCCGCTAATCTTCATTACAGTTTGAATTTGATGTATACATTGTTGAACTTCTATATAATTGGCAGGCAAAGGATAAAGTAAATATGATCAAACTTCTAGCATCGAAAGGAGCGCTCTTTGTCAATGAGAGAGACAGCAATGGCCGAACACCTCTCCAACTAGCCTGTGACCACTCGGAGTCTCGGGAACAGAGGATGGTGATCAAAGCCCTTCTTGAACAGTCAGATATTGAAGTTGATGTACGTATCAGTGATAGAATGGTCAATAATACCAATCAAGTCCCTTTCACTGAATGACTCTGTCGTCAATTTATGCATAACTTTCAAAAAGTAAGAAAAAGGGACTTTTCTTTTAAATGTAAAGAAAATCAGGTAGCTATTAAGAGAGTTAAGAATTTAGACGAAAAGATGTTCAGTGAAAGACATTAAAGAATTTTCAGTCTTTTTTTTTCTATCATCCTTCCAGTATAAGGCTAATTGCCATAACCAATTTTCCATTAATGAAATGTCGCTTTCTTGTGAGGAATCGTGAACTGTGAATCACAGGGTACGAGGCTTGATTTCCTATCTTTAAGCAAGACCTCAAAGCTTGAGCAAACCTTGGTGTGTAGATATCACGCATCGCAGTGGTTGAGTGGCCGCCCCGAGCGCCCAATACCTTACCCTTACCCTATAGCCATGATAGCGAAATCCCTAACACCCTGTCTAACAACACTATAATCAGATAATCTCTGAATTTTGTAACTGCTGAGATTTGTGTTTTGGGGGTGGTGTCAGTAAATAAGATGAAAACAGAGAATGGTGTCTGCTTAGTCGATTTACACAGGGTGGTTTTTGTTGTTATTTTTTTTCAATTTCACGGGGCGGCTTTTTAATAAAGTAACATTTATACCAGGAAAGTTTGTAAACCAGACATTTCTTCATGCGGCACATTTTCACAGGCACCTGTGAAGATTGGTGGAATAAATTCCACACTCCTCAACGTTGTTTGTCGTAACGAGCATTTTGATACAGCTCTCCTCCTTCTTGAACATGGCGCCAATCCTCTTGAGGAAGATCCCTCCAAAGACACCCCTCTCTTCATCATCGTGAGGAAGAAGAATGCTAAGTACGCTCTTCGTTTCCTGCAAACGTGTGAGAAAAAGCGCTACGACATGCGGAAGGTAAGAGTTTTGTTTTTCTCTCTCTTTCTTTTTTAGAAAATTGTCTTATTTTTTTATTGGAAAGGGTCTTAGAAACTCCATACAAATAAGAGGGAGTGGTTCAATCTCATTGTTCTTACGGGCATATCTAATGTTGTAGTACGTCTAGACTCTGGAAATTGTCATCCTAGTAGCAATAAAGCTTGAATGCACAAACTATATTTAACTAATTCATAATTTTCTGTAAGGCCTAATTTATGTTCACAAAGCACCAACGTACATAATTTCGTCGTGATCGTGTAGGGTACAACTTCGACGTGATCATATATCGGCAATCACTGCTGCAGCTTTCAAGGTCATGAGAATTACACTGAGGCTTCATGTCCCCAAAGGAAGGCCTGACACTTCCAGGTCGATATAGCTTTGATTAATTTTCTTTAAACTGCCAAAGAAAGTAATTATAAGAAGAAGAAGAAGAAGAAGAAGAAGAAGAAGAAGAAGAAGAAGAAGAAGAAGAAGAAGAAGGGCAATTCCAAATATGTACGTCCGACCCCCTATCTGTGGGACCTTGCGGAAATGATTTCTTCTTTGATTTCTTGTTCTTAAAGGGTTGTAACGCTCTTAAATTATCATGGCATGAGCAGTTTGTGGAAGTGAAGCATTAAAGAATGGAGAAAAATGGGGGGGGGGTCGGACGTACAAAAGTTGATTATTTCATGAAATTGAACAGAAGAAGAAGAACAAGAAGGAGAAGAAGGATAATAACAATAATAACAGTATTATTTGTACCTCCTTGGTAATACTAATAACAAAATACTACTACTACTACTACTAATACTAATAATAATAATTACACACTCTAATTGCAATCATAGGGCGAATTCTTTTGTTCTCGGCCTATTGTGACGAAATAATAACGTGAAATGACAGATTTTATATCAATTTATGTTAAGTACTTTTCACTACATGACAACGGAATGGACAATAAACTTCCGCAGGCCTATAAATTGGAGTTGCCCTGATACTAAAATTTGTCTCTTTGGATGCAGATCCTGTCAGCCAAGACCGTACACGGTAGGACTGCTTTCCATGAAGCCATTAAGATAGGACATGAAGCGCTTGTTAAAAACTGCATTGCGTACTGTAAGTATAAACTGCAGATACAAACTCTGCTTGATATTCTGGATTTCATTACGTTTAGCATTTCTTAAACTCATTCCACATGAAAAAGACGCCCTTAGAAAGCAAAGGTAATTTTCTTCAAACACAATTAACGCTATTATTTTGCATTCCCAAGTTTTAGCACAATCCCTTAAAAAAAAAAAACCCTCAGCTTTTCCCCAGCTACCCCAAAGCCGCCAAAGCATTCATTTACGGGCAGAGAATGTCAGATGAAGAGTAATGTTCTATCAAACACGACAAAGGACATAAGTAGGGCCGACCTCAGTGGGTCACGAACCGCAACTCATGGAACTCAACCAGGGTAGGAAATAAACTTTTATTTTGGGGGGCTACTTTCAAACCTGATTTAGTGATGCCAGTAAGTTATGCATTGAACCCTATGAGGATAATTAAAGGATATTTTGTGATTTTAGGGGGGCTATTTGTTAATTTTGGGGGCTAAATCGCCCTCAGCCCCTGTGTATTTCCTACGCCTTGTCCAACTGACCACAACCCTAACTGATGTCATATGTGATTTTGATGACGGTCAAGTGGCTCCTGAAGATTGGGTGGATGGATCAGATGACTACGACTACCTTCTAGACTACAAGGCCAGGAACGAGGCCAACGTGATGCATACAGCATGCATGAAAGGACACATCAGCTTGGCTATCCTTTTCCATGAACTGTGTCCCAAACTCCTCGAGCAGAAGGGACTGACCCCACTGCACTACGCATGCAGGGGGAACTATCCTGAGCTAGCCGAAAAGATCTGTTCTATGTTACAAAGGTATGTGCTTACGACTCGGGTTTTTGTTTTCAAACATTAATGATTCGGAGGGAACGTTTAATCCAAAGGTTCATAAATCTGAACGAAATTGTAAACCCTATTCACTTTTTTCTTTTTCGGAATTACGATCGTCAGGAATAATCATTCCTATTTCATTTTTTTTTAATCGTGAACCTTTCAATAAACGAACTCTCCAACAGGTGCGCCGGAAGGGTCCCAGCCCTTTTTTTTTTTGGGGGGGGGGGGGGGGAGGGGGGGGGGTCAAACACTCTTGGGGCCCACTTCAAATACTTACTACCGGCATACAACGTACCCCATATATACCTCCCCCCCGAACAAGCACCTTTCCCCCTTTCCCCACCCCTTTATACATATTTATTCATATATAAAAGGACAAGTTTAGATTTATCAAAAGAGACTCAGGAGACTGGGCATGGCAATGGGAGGGTTATGAATGGCATACTGTTAATTTTGGCAATAGGGTCGACACCCTTTGCCCGAAAACAAACTATTCTGATTCACAACTTCGTCCGCGCGAGCGAGGCGAGCGGCAAACTTTTACATATTTGGTGCTGAAAATGTACAGAAATTTCATATTACGACATTGCCCGCCAAAATATGAAATGAAAGATACGGCCGCCCTTTTGCTAATTATGAGGATACTGAGGAGGGGAGGGGGCAAAATAATCCCCCGAATAAAGCAAGGGCAAGTATCTGCCCTTTTAAATAAATGATAGACATTTTTTTTTATATTGAGAAGCGTTGCTTCTAATTATACGAGGGAGCGTAACGACCGAGTAAGAACATTTTGATTTTTGAATGCTGAAAGTTTGAATTTTAGAGCACTAATCATGTCAATATGTTCATTTTGCATGGTTGTATATGATAAAAACGAGTTTTTTTTTCTTCCGAGGGGGCCGGGGCCGATTTTGCCCCCCTTTCAAATGATGGGGTAGCAATTGGCCCTTTGCCCCCTCCCGCTTCCGGCGCATATGAAAATAATTCCCCGAATGATGCAAGCATCTGCCCCATTTTCATAGATGATAGACAGAATTTCAAAACTAAATCGATTATGTATAGGGGGGGGGGGCAATCCCCCTCCCCCGCACGTTTCCGGCGCCTATGCTCTCCAAATGACGAATCTTCAGAAAAGCTTACTTTTCGGGGCAGAAACCATATGCGGTTAGGAATTATGAACCCACAGTGTTCAATTTTAGAAGGAATAAAGAATAATGAAACTGGAAGCTGAACCTACAGAATTATGAATCTTAGTATAACGTACCTCGTTCAGAAAAATGAACACTCGGATATTATACCTCTCGAACACACCAGAAAAATACCGACAGCAGTACAGTGTCCTTTAGTGAAATTAATGCAGTATCTTTTCATCCAGAACTCAGGAACCCTTTCTCGTTTTCTCGTTTTTCCAAATTACCTTCAAAACAAGATTCAATTTTCCTTTTAACCTGTCTACTGGTATACACTTTTTCATAAAACGAAACAACCTCATTTGGAATATCAAGCCGTTTTGTTGTTATCTTTTCTTAGTGTTGCAATGTTTTTCTTTCCAGCATTCTTCTTTTCTAAGCTCATAACGTCCCGCTTATAAAGTATTTCGTGTTCCTTTCACCTTCCTCTATCATTTTGACTCATTTTGACATTTCGGATCTAACACTTGCTCCAGTACCTTTTCTCTTGTATATTTCTTCTAAATTAGTTTTAATTATCAAGTTCTGAACTAAGTAAAAGTTGCTAGTTTTTGCTTCAAATTCTTCTCCGAACCGTCTATCGCTATACGGACATGTTGTTGACGCGCCTCCAGAGCAGACCCTTCAAACCGAACTGTCGTATGTTACGTTGTATTATGAATGATGGAACGACAGTTTGGTTTGAACGCGTTCGCTCCCGGAGGCGCCGTCAATCAAACTGTCCGATTGCGATACAACGGTTCGGATGAACGCAGACGATTTGTTTCACTGTACTTAGTCTTCAGGTCCCAGTTTTCAGAAAGCCAAGTTCATTCTTTCCATCTTGTTAACGATATCTTTTATTTTCGTCTTTGTTTTTGTCCAAATTTCCAATATCCTTGTCCTTTTTATACATGTAGTTTACATACCCAAAACTAAAAAAAAAAAGATCGCATGACTTGTGGTAAAGTATACAAGTCTTTATGTACATGGTGTAGTATAGCAGCTTTTATATCCATGGGCACGTCTTTGCTTTTAGGGAATACGATTTTCATCGTAACACTGTCACTGGTGCTCATATCGCTAGTGCCTCGATCGAGTAACTTTGCAGCACAGGTGGTGCAAGGCGCAGGTTGCTGCCTTTCATTGGCGTAAATCGGGGGGGGGGGGGGATGAGGGAGATATATCCCCCACTTTTTCGAGAGAGAGGATGGTGTGTACAAACATTTCCCCCCTCACTTAAAAAAAATGATATTGTCATTAATCAGTTGGTGATTTCTTTTTCTAAATGAAAATGTCATAAATGATGGTCATAATGGTGGAATTTTTATTTGAACGCTCTTAAAAGCCATAAAGTAGTTTCGTTTGCTTGCCAAATAGTAATATAAGTGTGTGGGGGTCTGCGCGTGTGAATGAGGGTGTGTGTGTGTAAATTTAAGTGTGAGTTCGCGGGAAAAAAATCGGCAAAAAGGGTGATCCTCCCCCACTAATCAAAATGGATTTACACCGGTGTTGCCTGGGTTAATATTGCCCTTCATATCGTTCATCCAATTGTATCGTCAGAGTATACTCTGTACGCAGCTAAATCAAACAATATTGATTCACAAAAATGTCACTCGCCGCTGAATTAAGTATCCGGTTGCGTGAAAGATGTGATAAAACTTTGGTTTCGACGATATTTTTGTTGATAGTCGCGACCTAGAATTGCCACTGAGTTTTGATGACGAAGATGTCGTCGATGGAAGTCCGTGTTTGCTGAAGTTTACAGCTCTGAGGGGATCTCGAGACTGTTTGGTCGTTCTCCTGAAGCGTGTGAAGGATCAGTCCACTATACTTAAGCTCTTGAAGTGGATCTCGGCCGAGAAGAACCTGCACGAAGTCCTAGAGGTTTGTATCTGTTATCCTTAGAATGTCAAATTTCATTTAGACTTCAGATTGATCAATCATTTCTTACAAATCCACAAATTTTGGAAAATACCTTCATTTCCAGCAATTTTCTACAAGATTCATTCGAGTTGCAGAACAGCTTGATTATATATGATATCATTAAGACATCATTAATTTTACTAAAACTTTCATCGATAACACGATAAAAACTACTTTCGCAAAACTAACTTAAAGAGAAAGTTCACCCTGAGGTCAAGTTAATTTTAATAAAAGCATAAAAATGAGAGAAACATATTGATGAAGGTTTGACGAAAATCCATCAAAGGATAACAGAGTTATGGAATTTTAAGATTTTGAATTTGTGACGTCACATGCGAGCAGCTTCTCATATCTCATGTGATATAAATTCCACAAAATGTTTTCTCAGAAAAAAAAAATATTTTACTTGTGCATTCAATATATTATCAGAAACATTATTTCATACTGGCTTCTATGAAAATACCCCATTCACTTATGAACCATAAAAAAGACAATTTAAGTAATTAATATTACGTGACATATGAGGAGCTGCTCGCATGTGACGTCACAAAATTAGAACTTTGAAACTTCATAACTCTGTTATTCTTTACTGGATTTTCGCCAAACTTTCATTAATATGCTTCTCTCATTTTTCTGCTTTTATTGAAACCAACTTGGTGTCTGGGTGAACTTTTCCTTTGAGGCAACGTCAGAAGCCCTATCTATCACCTTTGAATATGTGTGAACTTTACAGTGGCTTATTGTGTAATCCGAGCATGATTTGTATGGGTAAAACAATAGGCTTTCGAAATTGCATTTGAGTCGATTGTCAAAAGTAGTGTTTATCGTGTTTTATTTATATATCATTCTATTTTCTTTTAAGCCGATGCATATTTATTGTAATATGCCAGTATTGATTCCCATTACCTGAACCACATGAATTCCATGAATTATTGTATAAATCACAAATCATACAAATTGCTCTATATCGAATCATAACATTCCAGTGGTTTGAATGGGTATGAATCATGAAGAAACAACGGGGTACATTATTTCTACTTTAATGTTACGTCTTCAACAGCACCCTCCAGGAGAATCAGCAACTATACATTATGTGGGACTACATGTGAATACATTTAAAGGTATCTGAGCTACATGAGTCCCCATGCTACCATTGTCTGTGACAAGGTCTAAAAATGACGCCCTGATAAAAATTGTATTTCAAAATTATTATTTAGTGCTTTAAAAAAGTGAAAACCGTAAGTTCATCGGATTTACCTGCCCATTTTCTCCCATAGACTTACTGTGTGTACACCTACGCTATTTAAACTCGCCCCGAGATTTAATTGTTTATTCATGCATAACTTGTAATTGGCAGTGTAACTTTCCAAACTTGTTTTTATTCTAGGGTGTTTATTTGTCCATATGAACACTACTATGAAGTTCAGATATCAAAATTTGACATTTTTTTTTTTAATTGAAGCTCCACAATGTTAGCCTATCACTTTAAGTTTTATGAAATATTATGATTTATTCTGCAGTTTTTTCCCATACCAACAGCCTATTCTCTTTGTTTCGAAATTTATAAAGCCCCGCATATGCATACTATATCTGACATGAATAAACGCAAATTTGAGTGAATAGACAAAATGTAACGTAACTAACCATGTTTTTGTTGTTGTAATTAAAAATGAAAATATTTTTGTCAATTAGTGATATATCAAATGACAGACAACAGAAATACAATGAATACCACAATTTGTTTCAGTTGAACCCAGGTTGGGGAAACTTTGAGGACAAAGACTTGTCATTTTTTCATGTCCTATTTATGTAACGTAACTAACCATAATTAAAGTTCTTGTTATTACCCACTGAAACATGTCTGTGATTTTGCTTGATCGTGTAAAGTAGGTGCCAGTCATGAGAATTGGCAGTACCAAAACAGAACAAATTATATAAAACCTATTCATGTAGGAGCCAAATGTTAAGTAAAGGGTGTCAAAATGCAACGTAACCAATCATGAAGTTACCCATATAGAGATCATTTACGTTTTCTTTCTTTCTATTTTATAGGAGTTGCTGAATAAATTTGATTCCATCTTTAAGGGAAATGCTGATGACCAGGAAATCAAAAACATCGTACTCCTTTGCGCAGCGAAGGGAAAAACAAAGTAAGATTCGTTCCCTCTTCTTGTTTTCATTTCCAATCATTTTTTTACAAGATGAACAAACTCAAAGAAATACATGTACACTTTGTGGGATATGGGCGGGTGGGGACTCATTGACTCATTTAACTCAATCTGACATTCTACACTTCAATGTAAAAGGTTATTGCGGAACTCATGCATTTCAGGGGAACAGTTAGAATGTGAAAATTTACACTCATCGCCTTTCCATTAATGTCTTTCTTCCAAAAGTGATGTTATACATGGTTGTTAAAATTGATATTGAAATTATCTCACGGATTCCATTGTCTCGTATAGGTTTGGAAGGAAAGGCTGAAAGAACTTCTTTTCTTTCATTGAAATATTTTATTAGATCATTCCCGAAGTCATTCAACGGATTTGAACAAATACATGTAAATTAATTTTGAAACTTAACTGCACATCAAAACATTGTTACATCCCTTGTACAATTCTTCATTCATCTAGAAATAAAACAAATTTATTGCGTTCACTATAAAGAACTCGTTTAACATCACGAAAATGTCTGAGCACATTCTGAGAAGAATTCAAAGATAATCTTTCTTTCTCGCCTCTCGTAGAGAATATGTAATGTTTTGCACATAAAACAACAAATTTAGATTTACCCGCCCTACTCAATATAGTATTTGCAACATACATTCCATACATTTTGAGTTGAAGGGGGTCTTTCTGAAATGACGTCCTAATGAAGTTTGTAATTGGACAATAACAAATCATTTGAAAAGATATCAATGGACAATCTTTTTCCTTCCCTTTCCAAGGCGGAGAGATTATCAAATACAGGCGCACCCACGGCAGAGGGTCTGGAACATAACATTTAACATTTTTTTTCGCCTCCCCATTAGGGTGGTGTGTTTATTCACCCTAGCATCGTAATGCGGTTTCATATTTCCCGAGAAACGATTTTGATGGCTTAGAAAGACTTTCAGCAAACACAAAATATCAACATGTTCCTCTGACGCGGTCTCAGAAAGAAGACACCACGCCGCAAAGAAGAAAGCGCCTCCTATCTCCATAAGATAGTGATAAGGAGGATAAGGCTACTAATATAAAGATGATGGCCTTAATTCCACATGAGTATATCAAATGTACTAAAAAGTCGCATTACAGCAAATTTTAGGATATTTGCAATAATGAACCGCCTTCAGAATTGAGAAAGAATAAAAAATACAACTTGAGGAGGTCCTTTTCTGAAATATGGGGCGTATCCCCCTCATCAATATCTTATGAAGATAGGAAGCGCTTTCGTCTTTGTGGCGTGGTGTCTTCTTTCTGAGACCGTGTCAGAGAAAAACATTGGCATTTTTTGGTTTGTTGGAAGTCTTTCCAAGCCATCAAAACAGTTTCACAGGAAATATGAAACTGAATTACGATGCTAGTGTGAATTAACACCCCAACCCTACACCGGGACCCTACAGGGAGGCGTAAAAATGACGTATTGCGTAATCTGACATAATTTCAGTGGGAGATACGATAGGGTACTGAAATTACACGTCGTTGATTTATCAAAATTCGTTTTGCACTTTGTTGGAAGACCTCAATTCAATCGTAATTTAAAATCTCCTACAACTTTCTTAAATACGGAGTTGCGATTGACATCAAATCAAGCTCGAATGAAGCAATCATGTACTAAGATTGGGACCTTGCAAAATTCGAAATGCTACAAAAGTCTGTATCCCTTGCCTCTTTGTCCAGGAGTCTGCACAAGTTCGTTGGCTGGAGTAAAGCTTCTACGTTTCTCTTCAAGGATGACCAGGAGAATAACTTGATGCATCTGATCGCACAGGGAGGTCATGTGGATACAGCTCTCGCTATGCTCAAGAAGGATGATGTCGAGTATAGGACAGGGTACGTTATCCCAGTCATACGGACGGCAAAACACCGGATCGACCATTTCCAAAATTCGTTTCATTCCATGAAGGATGTTTATTAATCATTCCCGAACCAAAAAACTCGAGAAAAGCGAATAAATTGAAAACATGTTATGGCCATTATGACTTATCGGTTAAAAAAAATCCTGATACATCAGTTGCACATATCTCCATTTAAAATACTGTCACGAATTTGGGGTGGGTCCCAACGCCTTAATTCCCAGGTGTTCCATCAATCCATTCGAATCACACACCAATCGATGAGACGTACAACAACGGTACCCCAAATCACAACACAAGTTCCACGGGTTCTCGCAGAAATATACTACACCACGCAAGATAATCAAGTAAACACGTAAGTGGAATAAATCAAGTCGCAGGAGACATAACTTACATTAACACTCAGGTTTATTATCCAACTTCACGTACAACAGTATAACTCGGGAGCACACGCTCCGCACGTCCGTACTTGACCAGTGCTATAACCCAACTCCCCAATAGGTCGCACGCAGCTGATTCAAGCCCCATAGGGAATACTGTTAAAAGCATCAACTTTGAAAATTCGTTAAAAAAACAGACATTAATTAGGGAAAATTGGAACCACTGGTCTATGATTGAACAATTATTCCTCTTATCTTCAGGAAATGTATTGTTGACCAGCATTTTCTCAAGGAAATTCCCCTTAAACAAATTCCTAGCATTTTTACGGCGATTTACGTCTGTGTACCTGAATTTCAAAGCCGTATTCATGGGCACGTTATAAACTTCATACCAAATCAATTAATTTCTTTCACAGTAACAGCAGTGAAGATCCACTCAACCCCTATCAGAAAATTTCATTTAATACTTAATCAAATCCACCCCTTTTGGCGGCCGCCCATTCAAATTAACATTTCTTATTTGGGTTGGGTCGAATGCACATTTTCTGGACTTCTAACTTATTTACGCGCTTGCGACCTATAAGGGGAGGGGAGTCTAATAGTTTTACATCAAACTATTTCGGATGATTAACCATCATCATATAAACACATTTTTTTGCTATATTTAAAAGAATCAATTAACTAAATTATTTTGATTTAATTAGTGAACCATACTGGGTGCAAATATTATTTTTTTTTAAAAAAAAAAACTCATTAATACTGGCACATAGAAAGTTGTCCCATGGCTGATGTTGATATGAATTGACACAGCAAACTTGCATAAACTCATAGTTTTATTGATGCTTTATGATCTGTACTATTCCTCAAAATTCCTCTCCCTCTCCCCTCACCCCCCCCCGCGGGCGGGGACGGGGAGGAGACACTGCATCAAATGTTGTACATTTTGGAATATCATCTGATGGCTGATTAAGTCACTAGGCATATTTGTTTTACTGAGTGAATTTGGGTTTGGGGTGGGGGGTGTCAAGGTCAAGGATATGGCACATTATGAACAAAGATAGATCTAGGTCTATCCAATGCATAATGGAAGAAACAAGTCCCATTACTTGCAGGAGGAGGGATTGAATTTAAAGGCCTGCAATAGGCACATTTGTCACGGCTATTGATTGGATTATCATATCTGAACCCCCCCTCCCCCGTCTGGTATTTAGCTAAATAAGAGCTGATTTCTTTTAGGAAGTAAATAAACAACAATCAGTGCGCACTATGACTTACGTTAGAATGACGTTCAACGACAACGCTCAAAGTCCTGGACCGGGATCCTGGAACAGACCCAAAGCACGGTTCGACTTAATTAACGAGTTGCCAAGTAACCGTGAAGATAGAATGTTAAAGAGAAAAGAGTTAAAATAATCACTGGATAATCGAGAAATGATGAAAATACCAGTTGGCAGCACCCGAAACAAACGTGCACGCACGTTTTAACTTCGGAATCTGCAAAAAACAAAACACGCATAGACATAATACATAATAGTAATAAAGGTCGCACGCAGCTAATTCAAGCCCCATAGGGAAATACTGTTAAAAGCATCAACTTTGAAAATTCGTTAAAAATCAGACATTAATTAGGGAAGATTGGAACCACCAGTCTATGATAGAACAATTATTATTCCTCAATTGATGATCTTCAGGAAATGTATTGTTGACCAGCATTTGCTCAAGGGAATTCCCCTTAAACAAATTTCTAGCATTTTCACGGCGATATGCGCCTGTGTACTTGAATTTCAAAGCCGTTTTCATGGGTGCGTTATATAGTTCCTACCAAATCAATTAATTTCTTTCACGGTAACAGCAATGAAGATCCACTCAACCCCTATCAGAAAATGTCACTTAATACTTAATCAAATCCAACCCTTCTTGGCGGCTGCCCATTCAAATTAACATTTCTTATTCTTTGGGTTGGGTCGAATGCACATTTTCTGGACTTCTCACTTATTTAGGCGCGTGCGACTTATACTGTATCTGGTTTACCCGTTCTACAACGCCCTCACCGGCCAATGTGAGTAGGCCAATTTCGTCACAATACCACAATTCTGATATAGTACTTTTATTGGCTATATCATGGTAACCATTTGCTGCTGGTTATCCTAAGGATAGCCGTCTCAGTGGGCTGAGATTGGGCATCCTGATACAAGATGCATCAGCGTTACCGTTCCTTTACCACACATGCCGTGTGTGTCATTCACGTTATTTTGATATGAGGATTTATTTATTTATTTCTCGATTTGATTACTCGATCTTTTATCATTATGATTATTACTCTTATCATGTTTTATTATAATTATTATCACTACTATTCATCATCATTGTTTTCTTGAACAGGAATAGATTAGGACAAACTCCGCTTCACCTTGCAATTAAAAGAGGACATCGGGAAATGGTCAAACTCTTCTTGAAAACCAATAAGTCGATGGCAGGCGATACAGATGATAATAAAGTAAGTAACTTTTGAAAAGGTTCGCTTCTCTGAGTTCATTCATTGCGAAGAAAAACTAATATATTCCACCATTTTCATCTCTGTTTGTTTATGTGTATGTGAAGGGACCTGCATTAAGAAAGAAAAACACCTGGAAATATCGATGAAATAGCAAAAATCTTTTCCACCCTTCTCTTGGCAGCATTTTCTAGAACATTACTTGAAAATTGTACGACCCCGAGCTCCCCCACAAACCAGACTCTACCCCTTATGATTCATCCTGCAGTCATGACACTTGATGATTTTGTGTTGCTATGGTTCTAGGTGACTCCACTCATGTATGCGTGTCAGAAAGGGGATATGTTCATCGTGGACCTGCTACTCGAACTGGGTCAAGACGAGATCAAGTTCTTTGACGAGGATTACAAGCACCTAAACTGCCTCGATCATGCTATCAACAACGATCATGAGTAAGCGGTTTTTTAATACGTTTCATTTGCAATTTACATTTTCACAAAAGATATATCTGAAAATGAATACATAAATGAATAATCAGACAACGTCATTCATATTCAGTAAGATGGCAGATAGCCCTCCATTTATATGCCTCTGCCCACCGTAAGTGGTGCCGGAGGCATTATTTTTTCGGGTCGTACGTCCGTCCGTTCGTTCTTAAGAACTTAAGAAGTATTTAACGGATCAACTTCAAACTTGGCTCGTGTATGCATATGGGACGGACAATAATCTGATTAGATTTTGGGGTCACAAGGTCAAAGGTCATAGAGGTCATTATGTACATAGAAATGGTTCATTCTCGAGATAACTCAATAACCATTCAACTTCAAGCTTGGCTCATATATGCATATGGGAGGGACAATGATCTGATTAGATTTCGGGCTCTTAAGGTCAAATGTCCAAGGTCATAGAGATCATTATGTACATAAAAATGGTTCGTTCTCGCGATAACTCGAACCATTTAACGGATCGACTTCAAATTTGGCTCATGTATGCACATGGGAGGGACGATGATCTGATTAGATTTTGGGGTCTCCAGGTCAATGTTCAAAGGTCATAGAGGTCATTATGTACGCGAAACTTCCTTGCGATGATTCAACAACTCTGTGACGGTTCAACTTCATACTTGTAGTAGTAGTAGTAATCCAGGTTTTAAATCTGGTTTAGTCCCCTAGCTACAGGGGTGGCCGGATTCACCTCGCACTAACAGAAATCACCCTCACCCTCTCCCTCCACTTTACTCTATTCGGCGCATCCTCCTCCCTCAACCCAACCCTCCTACTCTCCTCCACCACCTGCCTATTCCATGTCTTCTTCGGTTGCCCCCTTCCCCTCTGACCAGCCACCTCAAATTCAAGCGACCTTCTCAAAACATGATCAACATCCCTCCTCAACACATGTCCATACCAACGTACTCCGTTCGCCTTCGCTAACTGATCCACCGTCTCTTCCAAACCCAACATCTGCATCAAAACCTCAGTCTTCTTCCTGTCAATCAGCTTCACACCACACATCGCTCTCACCATTGCTCTCTCAGTCCTTCTCAGAATCCCCATCTCATTTTCACTCAAACACCACGTTCCACTCCCATACAACATCGCCGATCTCACACAACTCGTATAAACTAGTCCTTTCATCTTCAGAGGAAACCTTTTCCCATATAACAACTCTCCGCATTCCCTAAACTTCACCCATCCAAATCTTGCCCTTGCTGTCACAGCTGCCCTGCACCCTCCACTCACACTCACCCTGTCCCCCAAGTATGAAAACTCTTTCACTGTTTCCACCTCGTCACACAAATTTTCAACATGTTCCACCACCTCTCCTGGTCCTTTTTCACATTTTCCACACACAAAATCTCTTGCCAACCTCGGAGTCACTCTCTTCATCCTTGTGCATCTCCCATGAATCCATTTCCCACATTTCCCACACAACACTAAATTTGCCCTCACCGTTCTTTCCACACAATGCCCGCATGGGTCTACGCTTACTGATTATACTTCCTTTCTGCTCAGCTCACCATAATTTTCGTCTTTCCAAGGTTATTACCTTCAACCTTGCTCTCAAAAGCCATCTTCCCTTCCAGAACTTTTCCTCATTTCCTCCAGTCGTCTCACTCATCTCAAAAACAATCCCTGAGCACCATTACAGCATCTCGGTCATTCAAACCTTTCTCTTGCATTATCTGTAACCCATCAACACAATTGGCAAAAATCAGTGTCCGCATACACAGACCTTGATGCACTCCCACTTTCACCTCAGAATTCCTCAGTTAACTCTGACCCACTCTAACTCTTGTTTAGCCCCTTCATACAACTCATCATCACTCTGGACCATGCCTCCGGTATACTTTCTTTTTCTAATCGCCCACTCTATCACCTTCCTGGGACTCTTAGTCAATTGCTTCTCCTTCAGGATCAACAAAACACTTGTACAATTCTTTCTCTCGCCTCTGACTACTCTTCCTGAAGTCCTCTGAGAATAAAATTACTGCATCATCGTTCCTCTCCCTGGCATTAAGCCAAACTGCATCCCGTCCACCCTTACTATATTCCGAAGTCTATTTTCTAAACCCTTCCATTATCTTCATTCCATGTTCCAGCAACTTCACCCCCCCCCCATACGCACCACAGCTCATTGAATCACCTTTCCCTTTGAAAATTGGGACCACCACGCTCAATGTCCACTCATCCGGCATCCCTCCTCCATCAAACACTCTCTGACACATCTCCATCATCACGCCAATCCCTATCTCCCCGCTTGCACTAATCATCTGCACACTCATACCCGAGGGACCAACAGCCTTACCGATTTTCAATCGCCCCATTGTCTTCACAACTTCTTCCCGACTAACCCTCTCAACCGGCCCTTCCATTATGTCAGCTTCCACCCTCTGATCCCACTCATTCTCCTCATTCATAATTTTCTCCATATGCCTTTTCCACACTCCGCTTCTGTCCTTCTCATTAAAATTCAACCGTCCATCTTCTCCCCTCACGCATCTGTCCCCCTCCACATCCTTTCCCTCCCTTCTCATAGCCTTTATCATCCCATACACCCTGTTCGGACTCTCCTCCAAATCCCTCAACTCCTTCTTAGCGTCCTCCCTCATAACTCTTGCCACCACCATTTTCGCTCGATTCTTCATGTTTTTGTACTTTGCTTTGCTTTCCTCAGTAACATTTTTAAGCATTTCCTTACGCGCTTCCTTCTTTCTTGCAATCGCCTCCTTCACCTCCTCATTCCACCACCATGTGTCTCCTCTTTCTCTCCTGCCTTTCGTTTTCCCGCAGGTTTCGTCACATGCCTGTAACACTCCTGCTTGAAAACACCCCCACAAATCTGGTGCGTCAGTGCTCACAAGCTCCCCAACCCTCCCCTCAAAACTCTTTTTTACATCTTCCTCCTTTAGCCTCCACACTCTCATCCTCTCCACCATCACTCTTTTCACCACCTTCCTCTCCTTCTTATTCTCCACATCTACAACAACCAAACTATGTTGGAGTTCTCCTGGTATTCCTTTCACATCTCTCAAAACCTCCTCTGACCCTTACCTACTAGTACAAAATCTATCTCAGTTTTGTTTCCTCCAGAGTTGAAGGTTACTTTCCTCTTGTCATCCTTCATGAACCAAGTATTGGCCACGCACATTTCCTTCTCATCACAAAACTCCAGTAACATCTTCCCTTCCAAATTTCTTTCCCCGATTCCAAATCCCCCATGTACCCCTTCAAATCCGTCAATCCATCTTCCCACGTGTCCATTAAAATCCCCCTATACACAAAACTAGTGCACCCAAACTTTGAACATTCCACTCGCTTGCCATCTCATCATAGAAACGTTCCTTCTCCATATTCGCTCTCCCACTTTGCGGGCATAACCACATATCACTCTCACAACCTGTTCTCAAACCATTACAATCGACATCACTCTATCACTCCTCCTTCTCACCTCTACCACCTTTTCACGCAGTTCCTCCTTCACCAGAACTCCCACACCCACAATTCCATCACAATTTCCTGTCCACCATAGCTTATACTTTCTTCCATCAACCCCTATTGTCCTAGATCCCTCCCCCTCCATCTGACTTCCTGCACACAACACACATCCACCCCCTCTTTCTAAGCTCTTCACACACTTCCAACCCCTTCCCTTTTAAGCTACCTACATACCACGACCCCACGCTCACCCCAAGCCGCCTATCGGGCCTCCCGTCATAAAGCAGGCCGAGCCTGTGCGACCCAGAATGAGGGCTTGCACCTTCCTTTTTCTGGTAGGCCGGTGCTGCCCACCCCAGCCTTTGGGCTGGCTGGTGCCCATGCTTGCCAACATACATTCCTTGCGAGGTTTTGTGGAGCAAAAAGAATTTTACAGCCGGATGCCCTTCCTGACGCCAACCTGGGACAAGTGGTGATGGTGTACTACCTGTACAAATAATACTGGTTTACCAGGGTACCAGTAGCAGGCCCCCGAGGAGACCCGATCTGATACTTGGCTAATGTATATGCATATGCACAAGGGCAATGGTCTGATTAGATTTGGAGGTCACCAGGTAAAAAGAAATACATTGTATAATGAATATAAATCAACATAAATGTGCTATATGGGCAGTTCCAGCGTTACGGACATTACCTTCAGACATTTTTTTAGTTAATAGTAAATGGAGGCCCCGTGTGAAGGGGACTCCCACCTTTGCATGTTAAGAACCCACTGCACTAACCACACTGCCCAAAATAGGGGAAAACCACGTAAACGGTGTAGTGGTCCACTTGCACACCCCAACCATATCGATGGGAGAGACCTGATCGGGGTTATAGGGATTCAGTTCGAAATATTTCGCCTCCGAGGCAGAGGTGACGCAAAACAAAATAGTACCACTCTGCACATCATTTCAGGATGCCGTCTTTAGGCTGCGTCTGCTTTGGAAATTCCGTGGTCTTCTGCAGCCAAAAAAAAAATAGCATCAATTTTACATGCTCTTTTCGTTCGATTCCCTCGGCAATCTGAATGTATAAGCAATCTTGCCACAGCTTTGCTTCGGAGAGATATCCTCATGTACATCCAGATTGCCTTGAAAAGTGATAGTTTGTCGTATCGCCTTCACATGTTGATGTGGATTATTTGCTGATTACCAGACTGTGGTGAAAAATATAAACCAAGTAATCAACGTTGATGAAGGTGATGTGAGTAACTGGGGGAGGGATTTAGTTGTAGCTTTTTGCGATACGACATCGAATTTTGCAATCGCGAAGTCTCTAGAATTCTTTCTTGCACCCCTGCATAGTTTAAAACTTTGCTAAAACTTTGTTATGTATCGATCTAAACAACTTTTGATGTAATTGGAAGTATTATAGATTAGCTGTTTCGTTCTTTAGAACATTGAAACATACGTTTAGTTTTGTCAGCCCGTCATATCCATCATACTCGACTTTACATAAGATTTGTAACGGTTGGGGAAAAACACAAAATAAAGAAACACAAACATTGTTTGTTTCCTTAGGAGGGTGGCAGTGAAGTTATTATCCCAGGAAGACTGGCGCGGACTTCTGACTCTCTCATCATATGACGAAGGAGGTAGAAAGATGACACCAATGAGAAAACTAATCGAGTCTATGCCAGGTATGCACGCATACATAGATAACGATTACCCACGTTCATAGGCGTATACACTCTTAAAAATATGCTAGTTAGAACCTTTTTTTGTCCCGTATTTAGAACCTCTAAAAAAGGGGGGGGGTTCTGTGGAGGGCTCTTTATATTTTCATAAACACCAAACGGTTGTTCGTACAACCAATAATGGTTCTGGCTATAAGGTTCTTTGAAAAACCTTTAAAGTTCCAAATTTGGGACAAGAAAAGGGTCTCATCAGCATATTTTTTTCTCTAAGAGTGACAGATTTTATGTTTGAAGGTGGACACAGTTGAATCTAGCTTCATACTGCCTATAACATTATGTTTATTTGTGAATTCTAAGCATTCAGCAAAAAAAAAAGAAGAAAAAAGTAATGAAAAAAAGAAAAAGAAAA
>JZLH01S0229230.1:0-10634 GCA_001188425.1 Eucidaris tribuloides
TGACCATGGACCTACTCTTGAACTTGGAAACATATGCTAATAACGTCTGTTTCGCAGGGAGCGCATTGAAACCTGCGCTGAATGTGACACGGGGAGACATATCAGTTGTTTGTAGTTGTTGCAGACTTGGATTGTCACAAGACGCGAATATATTTCTGTCAGGTATGTGAATCTTTTAGGTTCTTCGCATAATTATCTTTCTACTATCTTGCGTAAGGCACGTCAAATGATAGCACATTTTCATCGTCAGTAACAGGATGTGCAAATATGCATCGAGTTGTGTACACTTTTTTTGCAAGCTACATGTATCTCATCGTCCTGTAGCGGAAACGGTCAGCGTTCCTTCTGGTGTCATCTCCCACTTGCTGATTGGCTTCCTGACCGTTTCTGACACGCCGAGTGCGTCTTTTGTGTCATCACACAAACTCCCTTACTGCGGCTGATTGTCGAGTTTGCGGAGTTAAGTGCTGGCGTTCGTTCGTAAGTGCGGGCAGGGCGCGCGGCATTTTTTTTTGGGTTGGGCGGCTTTCAATTATGGGGAGTGCTGTTGCATGCATGGGAAAATGACTACAATGCTTTCGCTGAAGCAATTTCAGTCATTTACACCAGCAGGCAGTACCCCTTTTAACCCCTAAATAAAGCAAGGGGGGCAACGATCTGCCACATAACCAAACCTTTTTTTCGCACGTCCACACATTTTTGTCGGAAATGTGATCAAACTTCGTGAGCTTTTCCATAAAACTTCTTATTGGGCGAATATTTTGGTGCATAGTTTGGGTTACCCGTGAAATCGTGTTTGCCAATGGGCAACCACATTTTGACAGGTCCCATGGTGTCTTTTTGATGTTTTTCTTCTCATTTTGTACTAGCATAGAACGCAGTTACGGGGGGGGGGGGGTGGGGGGGGGGCGGGGGGGGGGGGGGGCGGGGGGGGGGGGGGGGGTGCCACGTTTGTTTTTCGGTAGTCTATTGACTGCAAACTTATGACGATGAAAAGGATATCGGTTTCAATCTATTTCGAACACCATATTCAATATATTTCTGTTGTCTCTTTCTTGATATTTGAAGGGGTAAAAATGGCCGCCAAAAACAATAAAAAACAATAAAAAGATATTGAAAATCATTTTCTTGGTTTTTTCTTTATTTTCATTTTTCAAATTATCAGATTACAAGATTTTGATGTATCAAAAGTGCATTTCCATCACAAAAAGTTTACCAGACATGATAAAAAATGCATTTATTCAGGTTCATTTTATACTCTTATAGGTGGCAACCAACAGTGAATAGTTAATTTTTGCATAGGTGGCACTTGACATTCCGGCACTATATGTATTGTAACACAAAATTGAGGCCAAAGCAGTCAAGTTTACTCAAAATACGTTTTTTTCTATCTAAAATATGCCTGATCTTGTTATATTTTATAAGACAAATTAGATCACTTTGTGAAGTGTATACAAGGGATAATTAGAACGACGAAACTTCGAAATATTTCAACAACAATCCATATTGTTCTATGTATTCTCAGTATATTATGGTGGAATAGCGCCGCCCATGTGGTCGACCTCCGATGAATATTTGATGTTGCGTTTTGTAGGTTGTGAGTTAGCTGTCTGGCATGGTGTGCCAAATTATGAGAGTGATTAGTCAAAAATAAAGATTTTTAGAGGAAGAGGGGGGGCACAATGTGCCCGCCCCCCACGCGTTGGGCCACGGAAGAGGCCAAAAAATAGCTGCGTTTAGGTAAACATGTTTTTAATCTTTTTAAAATTAGTTTTTTTTTTTGTGGCTTTATGGGGGAGGTGTTATAATTGCAAAATGACAAGACTTTATGGAAAGGCGAATTTTTCATATTTATAGCCGGAGCAGGCAAGTACGCATTTTAAACATGTTTTTAATCTTTTTAAAATTCTTTTTTGGTTGGGCTTTCAATTAATGGGCAAGTGTTATATTGCAAATGAATAAAGAACTTTGTGGAACAGATTTTTCATAATTTACACAAGGCAGGCAGTACCAATTTTCAAATACGTTTATTTATTTATTTTTTTGGGGGGGGTGGGACAGGGCATCACTCGTGAGTCAAGCCATGTGGATATCTCCCCTTGAAGTTGAGTGAATCGATTGTGAAAATCTGTCTCGTCCTTATTTGATGATTCGCGGATGCTGGTGGCCGGTTGGCTGGTGTGGTAGCCGAATCGGTCCGTGCCGCGCCTTCGAGCGCGCGAGTCACCCCAGATAGACGCCCTAGTAAAGTAGCAACGCACAGAGTCCGCAAAAAAAAAAAAAAGGCCCAGTTCGATCCCCCTCGTAGCTAATTGCAGATCTGAGATTTTAGTTTTTTTTTTGGGGGGGGATTCAGTGGTAAGTAAACCATCTAGAATAATTTCTTATTCTACCATCGACGCAAAGAAATGACGAAGTTGTCTTTCTAAGGACATAACAGAATTGTGAAAGAAAACGAAATGGGCTGAGAAAGCCACGAATGAAAGTCTGCCGCACGTGTGCCCACCTGTATGGACTCCAGACTTTGCACGTACGACACCTGGGCGTGGTGTCAGTCTGATATACTTCGCTTATCAATTCCCTTAGTACACAGTTCATTTATTTGAGAACCTGAAAGACAATTATTAACTTACGCTCCAAATTAAAGCCCAAGTTTAGTTTTGGGGATTTTTTGTTATTTGAAAGCTTTATGCCCCAAAGTCATAACCCTGCAATTATAGATTCTGAATGTCTTTAGTTTTTTTTTTATAATTAATGAAAAATCTCTGGGACCTCCCAAAATTCATTATAGCTTCCAAAGGGTTAAAAAGGCTTTAAGGTTACATGTGTTATACCTCATCTGAAAGAGCAGACTCGGCTCTTTCAGATGAGGTATGGGTATAACTCATATAACTTTTTTTTGTCTTTGGGTGTTTTTTTTAATTAATTAATGAAAAATGTCAGGGGAGGGGGGGGACACCCGATATTTTTGACTATATTTTTCATTATAGCATCCAAATGGTTAAAAAGGTTATATGAGTAATACCTCATCTGAGAGAGCTGCGTCTGGTCTTTCAGATGAGGTCTAACACATGTAACCTTAAAGCCTTTTCAACCCTTTAGATGATATGAGGCCATGCGTCGTGAAGTGGGGCCTGTTTGCGTTTCATTGGCAAATTTTGAGTGTCACGCGACATTCTGATTTAAACCTCTGTAACTTTTTAAATATACATGCTAGCATAGTAAAAGTATACATTTTCTGAAAGTAAATAGTCTCATCTTTCCAATTTTGGGCACTAAAATGAAGTAGGGGTACATCTAAAGGAAATATGAATCAAAATTTTCAAAAAAGTGGGGTTAAAAAGTAGGGTCATTTCAAAGTGGCATCACATCTACATTAAAGCACCTACCCCCAAAACAAGCACAATTTTTGTAAAGTACAGATAATTTCCAATCCAACAAGACTAAACTCAAAGGGATACCCCTAGTAGAAATATTTTTATGACGTTGGTAGCAACGGATATCAAAATTTGCATGTAAATATTACATAAATTCATAAAGGAAGCACAAAGCCCACATGGAGGCCTTCTTATTGAATCTGTCAAACCACAATGAAGTAATGCAGAACCAATATCAATTCATAATCAGCAAAAAAAATTATGGTAACACTTGCTTAAACGTATTTTTTCTGAGTTGTATGTTTGGCTTACCGTGTCTTATTTGATACACTATCCAAACTTGTGAAGTAATTAGTTCATTAAGTGTAATTCCTTAACTTCAACTGCTATAGACATAATTAGGATTTCATTTCAAAGAGTGTTGAATGAGCTTTAATTTGATATATAGCGTCAATGATATATTGATTGCTAAGATACAGAAAAAACAAATAAACCTTGGATGTACATGTACGTTCTCCCATAGACTTAACACAGTACCGTGTCTCAATGCAATCTCTATGGCCCAATTTGCTCCACCCCCACCATCAAATACCTAATTAATCATAATTTTCTTAATTGAACTTTTATAAAATCAAACTTGGAATCATTTGAAAGAATAAGAAATAAGCTTTAGTTTGATATATCGTTCAGTGATATTACTGATGGTTATGATACAGTTAAAACAACATGAAGTTTGGCTTTACATTCTCCCATAGACTTAACATGGTACCGTGTCCCAATCTCCGTGTCCCAATTTGCTCCACCCCCACCATCGTCTACTTAATTAGTCATAATTTTCTTAATTGAACTCAAATGAAATAAAACTTGGTATTATCTTAAAGCTGAATAAATTTGCTTTGAAATGAGTGGTAACTTGGAAGAAATAAATCACATTTAAGTATTCTAACCATGAAAAATATGTCAGATTTCCCAAATATATGAAACGGCTCCACCCTAGAGCAGGCCCCAATTCACGACGCATGGCCATAATGTAAAAAAAAATGGGGGGGGGGTCGCCCCTAGATTTTTCATTAATTAATTTAAAACAAACTAGAGACATTCACAATCTATTATTGCAGGGTTATGACTTTGGGGCATAAAGCTTTCAAATAACAAAAAATCCCCAAAACTAAACTTGGGCTTTAATTATTGACCTGAGAATTAATATCGGATGTTTACAATCTTCAATCTCACTGCGTGTAGGCCTACAGATTCATTATAGGCCTAATTGCTATCCATTTTCTATCATGGAGTGGGTGTGGTCTTTTGCTATTTTGCAAAAAAAAAGCGTCAGTGGTGTAATAAAGATATTCAATCATTACTTTACATCATGTCAAAGCCGCTTATTATTCAATTTTTAGATCTAGGGTTTTGGCTAATACTGAAGTAAAAGTATATCTAATAAAATGTGAACAAATGCTAGAAAATATCGTCAAGGCTAATACCGAAGTAAAAGTATGTCTAATATGATGTGAACAAATGCCAGAAAATATCGTCAAAGTCACCCGTGAAAAAACATGTGTATTTTGTAAAATTGTCTTTCCATTCTGAGTAAATGATCAAGTTTGGTAGCAACTTGTACAAATGCCCTAAACAGCGCCTCTCAATCCAGTATGTTTTCATCAATTCATGGGATTGCCATATAAGTGTCATAACTGATAGATTAACCAAGGTTAGAACCAGATAGAGCTGACATGATAAAGCTTCAAGTACGGTACTAGCTGGTGAGAGGAACAGTAATGTCGAATGTTTTCTCGCCATCGCCGCCCACCCCCGCCCCGCCCGACGCTACACACACCGCGCCGTGCCCACAACCAAGACCCGTGGACACAGCAGCACACGATTGGAACAGCTCCAATCCAACACAACCCGCAGCGATCATGACCCAGCACAGGACACGCCAGGCACCACCACCAGCACAGCAACACACACACACAAAGAGAGATAAATTTAATGGTAATGATGATGATAACAATATTAATGATAATAATAAATAGGTAATATTCTGCCTTTACAAATACATATATATTCTCTCAACTCAAAAGTCGTATAACTAAATTTTTCTCTCTCCAGTTAACCACAAGCCTTGCCACCCTTATAACAGCCTTGGTTCTCACCATGGGGTCAAAACACTCAAAAGTTACTTCAGGTCAAACTTCCACTGAGGAATCAGAGCAGACCGCCGAAGTAGGTTCTGATACGGTGGAACCAACGCACAAACTAGCGAGAGCTAACAATGCCTTTGCAATCCACCTATACCAAACTCTACAAGCCAAAAACGATGGGGAAAATCTCTTCTTTTCTCCACTGAGCATATCAACAGCCCTCGCAATGACGTACTTGGGCGCTCGCAATGTCACAGCATCTCAGATAAGTGAGGTGTTCCGCTTTAACCGGCTAGAAGAGTCTCAACTTCACGAGTCCTTCAAGGATTTAAACTCATTGCTCTATCAGCCTGAGAGCAAGTATATTTTAAAAGCAGCCAATAAACTATATGGCACAGCTGAGTTTGAATCTTCGCAAAACTTTCTTGATGGCACTAGTACATACTATGATGCTGCATTTGAAAGCATCGATGATTTTGCCGCACCTGAAGCCAGACAGAAGATCAATGATTGGGTCTTGAAGCGAACTGAAGATAAAATTGTCGACTTAATTCCAGAAGGGTTACTGGACTCTCTCACAAGGTTGGTATTAGTAAACGCAATCTACTTTAAAGGCGACTGGGAAGAGAAATTTAATCCGGATCTCACAAGACCAGACATTTTCAAGGTGCCAAACGAAAGTGTGAAAGTGAAAATGATGAAGCAAAAAGGAGAGTTCCTTCTGGCAGAAGATAAAACACGCAAGTGCTTCATCTTGGAGTTGCCTTATGTGGGCTCTGAGCTCAGTATGCTTTTGGTGGTACCGTGGGAAGATGATGGTCTGGTGCATGTTGAAGCTAGCATGTCTGAGGGGGTTCTTGACTTTTGGGAGAGAGGTTTGAGTTTAAAGACAGTAAATATTGAACTACCAAAATTCAAGCTTGAGGGGGATTATGGCCTGGGAGATGCTTTAAAATCCATGGGAATGACTGATGCCTTTGACCCAGCCAGAGCTAACTTTGAAGGCATGACTGGAGATAGATCTCTCCATATATCTGCAGTACTTCACAAGGCGTTTGTTGAGATTAACGAAGAGGGGAGTGAGGCAGCAGCTTCAACAGCAGTCATATTTTCGGAACGATCAGCTGCTCCAAAGCCACGCCCATACAATGTCAAAGCAGATCATCCATTCTTGTTCATGATTCTTGATCGCCGTACAAAGGCCATCTTGTTTTTGGGACGCATGGTTGATCCACCTAAAGAAAGTCGGGTCAGTCATGATGGACAGTAGATCAGGAAGGTTTATACATTAATTCGATCGTTTGTACTGGCTGCAACATGTGGTTCTCTTCTTTTTGAAAGGCGATTTAAAGCAAGGAGGCAGAAAGAGACGTATGGTTATAGTTATCGAAGTAATTACGAATTTTCAGATTTCACAGACATGTCCTTCGTGAATAGCCTAAAGGTATTATGCTTTTGAATTTTCCTTGGTAGTTGCAAATGAGATTCCCTGCCCTATAGTGCAGTTAATTCACAGTAGCCAACGTTTTATATACCTAGAATTTATATCGTGTAGTTAGCAGTGTTTAATCCTTGAAGCATGGTTTTACTACATATGACATGGGCGCAAATCCACGCAGGAATTCTATTCAAGTGGGGAAGAGGACACCAGGGGCGTAGGCTGGTTTAGGCACGGGGAGGTGCACATCTTGGGGAGGTGGAACTAAATTGACATGGGGAGGTGCACATCTTAGGCAGGTGGAGCTAAAGTTGAGTAAATCATGCGTTGAAAGCAGAAAAAAATGGTGCAAATTTTGTTTTTCTTGCCAGGGGCGGAACTCCTATGGCTCGTGCGGGGGGGGGTGCACGTGCACCCAGTGTACCCCCCAGCCTACGCCCTTGGACACCCTATTGTGTCCCCCCCCCCCACCCATGAATAGAAATCATTGTAGATTTGCGCCCATGTTGCATGATTTGATCTTTAAAGATGTCACAGGATTAATTTATAATACATGTATATCGCAATTCAATTTAACATGTGACTAACAACGTGACTAGATTTGTTGCTGCTAAATGCAGCCACTCTGTCAATGTATAACTTTGTTTCCTGGTGTATGCAAGTATCGACTTGTTAATTTTGCTATAATCAGATATTGATTTATGATGGTTTAAAGACTATAACTTTTCGAGGGGAAGACGTATATTTAGTATTAAGAACCTACGGGAAAATATGTCATATTGTATACCCATATGATAATTGAAAGATTGTTCTCGTGATCGATTTATGTATTTCCACTAAAATGTTTCGCGCTTTCGAACTGAATGTGGTCTTTTAAATCATTATGATCGCAAACTCGAGGGTTTCCAGTACAGCTGTTTACTTGCAGCACTTGTTTAAACAGACGTTCAATCATCTTTGACATTAGACGTTGCATAAAAAAGTGCCTACAGTATAATACCAGTATCAATTTGGTTTGTAATTGCCAACTTGGTAATTATTTATGTTTTTCATTTGGCCTAAATCGGGATATACGTATGTCTTTTTTTCTTATTGCACATTTATGTCTATGATTATAGCCCCTATTGTGTATAGTTTGAGCCAATAATGGGAACTTTTGTTGCATATTGACCATGCAACAACTATATATTGTCCAAACAAGACAAATTCGGATAAATCACATTTTGTTCTTGTTACGGACGTGACGAGCAGATATCACTCTGTTGTACCCGACAAACATCACATTCACGCTAATCACACGTTGTTGCGGCACAAATTGTCGCCGCGTCACAAATTGTCGCCGGCGACAATTTGTGACGCTCTTCCTGATCCTAATTTTTTGCCTCACTGGCGACAATTTGTGCCGTGAAATAAAGCCTAGCGGCACAGATTGTCGCCACCGTCACAAATTGTCGCCACCACTGAATATGTCGTGTGTGTGTGTGTGCGTCTGCATGTCTGTCTGTATGTGTCTGTGTGTTTGTCTTTGCACGAGTCTGTGAGTCTGTCTGTTTGTACGTATGTCTGTGTGTTTGTTTGTGTGTCTGTGTGTTCGTCTGTGTGTTTGTCTGTGTCTGAATGTGTCTGTTTGTGTGCCTGTATGTGTGTCTGTATGTGTCTGTGTCTGTCTATGTGTATGTTTGTGTCCAGTCTGTATGTGTCTGTTTGTGTGTCTTTGTGTTGTGTGTTTGTCTGTATGTCTGTTTGTATGTCATTGTGTTTGTATGTGTCTGTTTTGTGTGTCTGTATGTGTCTGTGTCTGTCTATGTGTATGTTTGTGTCCAGTCTGTATGTGTCTGTTTGTGTGTCTTTGTGTTGTGTGTTTGTCTGTATGTCTGTTTGTATGTCATTGTGTTTGTATGTGTCTGTCGTGTCTGTATGTTTTTGTTTGTATAAGTGTCTGTGTGTGTCTGTGTGTCTGTATATGTCTGTGTGTATCTGTGTATTTGTCTTTGTGTGAGTCTGTGTGTATGTTTGTTTGTGTGTCTCTCTGAGTGTTTGTGTATGTGTCTGTGTGTTTGTCAGTGTCTGTATGTGTTTGTTCGTGTGTTCTTAAGTGTCTTTGCATTAGTATGTCTGTGTGTGTGTATGTGTCTGTATGTGTCTACTCTGTTTCTGTCTGTTGTTGTGTGTTTGCATGTATGTGTATGTGTGTCTGTATGTATGTCTGTGTGTTTTTGTGGGTATGAATGTGCGAACGTGTGTCTGTGTGTTGTGTTTTTTTGTATGTATCTGTATGTCTGTTGTATGTCTTTGTGTTTGTGTGTGTCTGTGTGTTTGTCCATGTGTTTTTGCGTCTGTATGTTTTTGTTTGTGTCTGTTTGTGTGTCCGTATGTATCTGTTGTTTGTGTGTGAGTCTGTGCGTCTGTGTGTATCTGCATCTGTGTGTCCGTGGGTCTGCGTGTTTGTGTGTCTGTTTGTCTCTGAATGTCTGTGTGTGTTTATGTATTTATCTTTGCATGCCTGTGTGTCAGTATGTGTATGTTTTTATGTCTTTGTTTGTGTGTCTGTGTGTATGAATGTGTCTATATGTGACTCTGTATGTGTCAGTGCGTCTGCATGTGTCTGTGTGCATGTGTCTATGCATCTGTATGTGTCTAGTCTGTATGTGACTTCTGTCTGTTTATGTGACTGTGTGTTGTGTGTTTGTATGTGTCTCTGTGTTTATTTGTATGTCTGTGTGTTTGTGTGTTTAAATGTGTTGCTGTTTGTGTGTCTATGTGTTGTGTGTTTGTATGTGTGTCTGTTTGTATGTCTGTGTTTGTCTGTCTGTATGTCTTTGTCTTTGTATGTGTCTGTGTGTTGTCTATGTGTTTTCGTGTCTGTATGTTTTTGTTTGTCTGAGTGTCTGTGTGTCTGTATATGTCTGTATGTATATGTGTATTTGTCTTTGTGTGAGTCTGTGTGTCTCTCTGAATGTTTGTGCATGTGTCTGTGTGTTTGTCAGTGTCTGTATGTGTTTGTTCATGTGTTCTTAAGTGTCTTTCCATTTGTATGTCTTTGTGTGTGTATGTGTCTGCATGTGTCTACTCTGTATCTGTCTGTTGTTGTGTGTTTGTATGTGTCTGTATGTATGTCTGTGTGTTTTTATGGGTCTGAATGTGTATGTCTGTGTGTCTGTGTGTGGCTATGTGTCTGTGTGTGTCTAGTCTGTATGTGTCTGTTGTCTGTTTGTGTGTCTGTGTGTTGTTTGTTTTTCTGTATGTGTCTTTATGTCTGTTGTATATGTTTGTGTTTGTGTGTGTCTGTGTGTTTGTCCATGTGTTTTCGCATCTGTATGTTTTTGTTCGTTTGTGTCTGTTTGTGTGTCTGTCTGTATGTATGTATCTGTTGTTTGTGTGTGTCTGTGCATCTGTGTGTATCTGTATCTGTGTGTCCGTGGGTCTGCGTGTTTGTATGTCTGTGTGTCTGTTTGTGTTTGTATGTCTGTGTAGGTATGTGTCCGTGTGCATTTATGTACCGTATGTATCTTTGCATGCCTGTGTGTCTGTGTGTGTATGTTTTTATGTATGTGTATTTGTCTGTGTTTCTGTGTGGTTGCGTGTCTAAATGTGTCTGTTCGTGTGTCTCTCTGTATTTGTCTGCATCTGTATGTGTCTTTGTGTCTGTATGCGTCTGTTATTTGTTTGTGTGTA
>JZLH01S0229283.1:1428-19984 GCA_001188425.1 Eucidaris tribuloides
ATGTGAGAAAGTCTCTAGAATATCATTTGATTTATTAAGAACTGCAAAAGCGAGAAGTATATTCAGTGACCCTAACTTATGGAACAATCTCCGGAACAGCTTGTAAAACTGACCCCTTTCATTAGTTCTTTTAAACTTTAATTCAAATCATTTATTTGCCTATCATAATATAATGGCCAAAACTATATAATTTACGGCAGATATCTGATCCATTCCACCTCTTAAATACCAGTCATCATTTTCATTCCATCATTATAATTTGTTTTAGCTTTTTGTTCAAATCAATTTTGTTTATGCATGCATGTAGCCTATATAAATGGTGATGTAAAAAACACGGTTTTCTGTATGAACCTCAAATGCCTGTGCATTTTTTTACGTATAGGTTGTGTAAATTTACCACAACTTTTGTGTAAAAATAACAGAAGAAGTGCGATTCATATATCTTTACATCGACACGAACTCGAAAAAATAAGAGTTCCTCTCATCCCAAATATATAGGTATGGGTCAGTCATTCAGCATTGGGAGTCTACAAAAGCCCCATTTTAAAAAAGTCAAACTTTGCTATTGATAGTGTTTCAATGGATAAGTAACACCTACAACACAAAACAGTTAAGCAGTCATTAACTGTGTATATGGATAAAAGTCGGCACATGAATTATTGTTCTGTGGCGAAAATTCAAGAACAGTTCTTGTGCTTCATGTGCAGTGTATTTATGCAAGCATTTTCTTTGCAACTGACCCTATTAGCAATTATATGTGTGGTTCCACATCTGATTAAAAAGATGAAATGAGACTATTCATACTTGACTCATAGTCTTTATATATTACAAATTTGTACAATTTTGATTTGGATTTAATTGTAATAAAGCCGTGAGACTTTGCGATTTCGACTGTGCATACCACCTACGTTAATTATAGTTCATAATCATATGAATACATGCAGAACTTAGAAATGTTTCATTATTTTATCATTATATAATTATGATTGCGATAATTGTTATTATTCCATTATGAATTATTCTACGCACCTTCATTAAATCAGTAAAACTCGTCGCAAATATTGTATTTGACCGCGATAGTCGTTTTTCAATGAACTAAATAAATGAACAAATACCTTTAAAGGCAGGGCATCTCTTTTGCATGCCTAAAAATTAACATTGTGTAAATACAATGACATATAGAAGAAACCGTTTTCTGGGGACCTTTAGCAAAATATAGGAGCTAAAAGCCAGTTTAGTGGCATTATATTGACCGTTATACTCTGATTTGAATTTTTTTCTCGCGAGGAAAAAATTCCTACCATAGAACACTGTAGAAAGTACACTAAACTGCTATTGTTTTTCTTTCGCATTTTTAAATTCTTGGTAATTACTGACCCCCAGATTTCACAGACATGCCCTTCATCAATAGCCTATAAGGGCATGGGTTATCTTTTCCTGGTCTGCGGGGATGTTTGCAAATGAGATCAACTGTCTTTAATTGCATTGAATTTCAACTTCATTAAAAACCAATCTATAAATTGGGTTCTCTGTTACCCGTCTTTGCACTTCATAAAGCACGCTTAGTTAAGTCTTTATCAGGCGTTTGGCGTCGTTAAAGGTGTCAAAATAAAGGCGCACCACGGAATTTCTCCTTGTCGTTCAAACTTGGTAAGTCAGATACAATAACCATGGACCTACTATGCAATAACGAACCTATACCATATAGGAAGTCAGGATTATTTCTGTAGTTGGAGACCCGTTTTTCCGGTTCTTAATTCGGTTTGAACTTTACTTCTTTTAAACTTTTACACGTACACTCTTTCTAACACTAGATTAGCGAATACTAGATTTTTCGATTTAACACTCTTATCCTGGGATATTTACCTGGCTACCAGATGACGGTGTATAGTCGAAAATCTATGAATGATTTACTTTTTATTAGAGTAAATCTATCAAGGCACGGGGACGTTTTTGTAATATTCTATAGAAAGCACGCACCGTCTATAATAGACTGTCATGTACATTAATCACGCAAGTTGGTTAATCTAATGATAAGTGTTTGCCTTAAAGTCATCCATTCAAAACCGGTCGCGTGAATACATTTCAAAGGACCAATGCTAAGAAGGAAGTTTGGCAAAAATCGGAAACAACACAGAGAGCTACCCTCCCTACTCAAAAGCTAGTCAATGAGTGCAGAAATAATCCGGCTAAATTTCTTTGCTCGAAATTGTTTCGTTAAAAAGTTATGGTACATGTATTTTGAAGGGCGGTATTTTTTTGTTGTGTTTATTACAAATGCGCAAACACGATTCTACCCAGAATCCCAGATTTATTTGCGGTTACAGATTCAATCATAAATTGCCACTATGATCACAATACTATTCATATTGATACCAAAATAAGTATACTAATCTGTGCAATTTAAATGTTTCTAGATTTACTTCGGATTTGAAACCTACCTTGTAGGATTTGAAAAGAAAATCACTTGTGATCACAACAACACGCAAAGTCGCAAACATACTTTGAAACGTCTACCAATCAAATTTTATAAATTGAATATGGACAAACTTGGAAGCATTATTTTGTATCGCATTTGTCAATTCCTGATATATCTCGTGTTCATTTCAAATTATGTAAAAAAATGCCGCAATTCAGAATTTAATCTCGATATTTTGGCTCTTCCTTGAATATCAACATTCGATTGAATTAAAATTAACCCAATACCTTTTCTCTCATCTTGAATTAATCAGGCGTGGTTTAAACCGAGTTGGCGCCTCATAAAGTGCGATTAAGGTTTATTACTGCATGTAATGCTATAAAATAGCATCAAATGGTCCCTTGGTGTTGATTAGGTGTCAAAATAGAGGCGTCATGACTTCGTAGAAACTTAACTTATCAAACCAAATGAACATTTTATGGAACCTTTATCAAATCAGGATACATAGAATCCTGTTTTCCGGTTTTGTGATAATGGTAGACAGTAGACACCCATCAGCCCTTACGACCCTACACATCTCCACTCTTTATTATACAAATACCTGGATTAACACTGAATGAATGAATGTCTTGGGAAATTACATTCAGATGACATTCTATATATAGGCCTAAACGCCGTGATTTACCTTAAACTTTAATCTATAATCGCGCTGCCACTTTGTTATAGTATCTGCGATTAATATTTGAGAATCTTCTTCAACCTTATCTCATAGGAAGTGCACACCGTCCAACAGACTGACATACAACTGAATGACAATTTACTGTACATGTCCTTCTCAAAGAGATCCATTAAAAAACGATCGCATACAGAACAAGTTGGTGGAGTTTTAAGAAGGAAGCGTGAAAAAAAGAAGAAAGGAGTTTATATTCAGAGGAATGATAGGGATGGAGATAAAGGAAGAAGAAAATGAAACGAGATGTCAAGAAGGGAAATGACCGAAAATGATTCGATATTATCAAATCGAACGTTACCTCACGCTCACATCAAGGATTTTTTCCTGTCAAAGTTCATTAACATTATTGCAGGTTTTCGAGACTTTTCTCCTGCATTCTTTTCTAGGTCACATAACTTCTGCATCCATCACGGACATATTTATTTTGTCAGTTGAGTATAAACAGATGGTAGTAAGAGTGAGAATGAGTTCGTGTGGCAGTAAAGCGTTTAGATTAAAGATTGTGTCATTCATTTGCACGTCAAAAAACACTAAAATGAATGAAATCATATTCAATGTGAAGATTAATATAATAAACACCTCTCATAGAGACTTGGGGTAAAATATTGAGTTTTGGTGAAAATCTGGACGGTTAAACTTCATCCTTTTTCAAATTATTCAGAAGCAATTTCAAAAAATCCGCGACGTCAAACGTGCACGTGCCGTTCCAAAATTGTCCGATCAGCCGTAAGCCAAAGGTCGTGCGGAGGTTAGCCGTTTAACCAATCAGCGCGCTCCGCTGGTCTTGCGACGATACACATAACCGCGATTCGCAGTTTCAGCAAAATTGAAACTCACGTAAAGAACAACATTCTGGTAACATGTCGTTATTAGTTTTTCTCATAAAACAACAAATTCATGACGTATGGATCTCAAACTTTCAACACACCATTTGCAAGTACTAAACTACCGTTTGGTATTGATAATGAAGGGAAGTAATGGACTTGCACATCCCTGACACAATCTTTAAGGTGCAAACATTACATTTTGTTCAGTTGATTCATTGATTTACAGTAAATACAGTATTTGTAAAAAGTTGATTCGTTGCTTCATTTCATAAAAGGTATTTTCCTTGTCACTGGAAAAAATACAAAACAATATATCCTCCCTTGCCAAAAGTATTGCAACATATACGCTATAACGCATGCATTTTGAGTTGAAAGGGTTCTTCTATATTAATAATACCCCAGTAAAATTATTATTGGAAAATAACAAATAACTTGAATTAAAGTCAATAAAATATTCTTTCTCATTTCATCTCCAAGGCGGAGAGATTATCCAATGTAGGCGCACCCATGGCAGAGAGGCTGGAACACAAAAGTGTTAATTTTTCGCCTCCCTATATAGGCAGATAAGGGTGGAGTGTTTAATTCACGCTAGCTAGGATCGTAATTCAGTTACATATTTCCCGTAAAACGGTTTTGATGGTTTGAAAAGACTTCCAACAAATAAAAATGCCAATGTGTTGTTGTGAAGTGTTTTCAGAAAATAGACCACATCCAGCAAAGAAGAAAGCGTCTCCTATCTTCACAATACAGCGGCAAGGAGTATACGCCCCATATGTTAGACAGGACCTGTTGAAGTTACAATTTCTTATCTTTTTACATTCTAAAGGCGGTTTATCATTGCAAACGTCCTATGATTTACTGTCATGTGACTTTTCTTTACATCGGATGTCATGATGTGGAGTGAAGTCAACTTTCTTCAATTATTATAGCCGTATCCTCCTTACCACTGTTCTTCCCCTCCTCCATAATGTATTTATGGCATAAATATTAGTTTGCAGCATTCTTTGACTTTAACTTATAAGTTTGATTTTGATTTATTTCATGTCATGATTACCGTTCTGTTCTTCATTTCACATCTGTTTGGCGCATTAACACTGTTTGCAAATCAAACACATTCAGATCTTGTATCTTGAATACATGCAAACTCAAAAAACCTTGTTCATTTTTTTTGTTTACTTTTGTATATTTTTTAAAATAATTTATGTTTCAAAAGTTTCTAAGATTGCTGTTTAATGATTGATCATTATGGTTTTCGAACGACACCAATTTTAAAATTGTGTCTCATAATTGTACTTTTCAGAATTTGCTGCATTTCGGTATTATTTTGTTCGTGATAGCAGTACTAACAGACTTTTGAATGAATTGAATTCGTTTAGAATTTCACGGCTACGTGTAAACCGCTAAACCAAGTTAAACCTCATTCAACATTCTGATAAAATCGGATTTATGACGTCGAAAAGATGCGAACATAAAGAACGCCACATAATTTATCTTCTTTTGTGCGCACTTGTCAAACCAGATACACAATTGATAGAACCTGTACAATGAAGGAATCCAGGAACTCGGACTTCCGGTATCGCTGTAACTAGTCTCAACACAACCGTTATATCTATACGCTCTTTCCAAGATACAAATCCAAGTCATGATCAACACCGTATCTCTGGATATTTACCTCCCAGATGAAGGTGGATATAGATAATCTTTTCCGGCTGAGTTAGTTTCAATGAGATTCAAACAATAAACGCGCGAGCTCTTTGTTTTTATATATTTTCGGTCAATACTTGAGCATTTACTTTGTCTTTTAAATACTCCCTAAAAAGCGCGTGCCGTCTAATAGACTGACGCGTACTAATCCTACGGGTTCATTAGTACCGTAGGTGTCTGTCTGAAGGTAATCCATTCGAATATTCACATGCTTGCAGAGTTTTTAAGAAGTGAACGTGTCCTAATAGGAAAATAAATAAGTCAAAGGGGGACAGAGAGAGAGATGAGCTATGAACGAAGAAGAAAATGAAACAGGAAAGATAGAGAAAGAAAATGGGGAAAACGTTTCGATTTACCATCAAGAAGAATGGTGTCCGAAATGTAGTATTTTCTTCGTTCTTTGTTTCATCTAAATGCGTTTTCACCCTTTGGTTAACATTGTAAAAAAAATCCCATAAAAATATGTCCTATTTTGATATCTCACATACATGATAGTATTTGAATGGACAAATAAACACAGAAGAACTCTTAAAGTGATAGGCTAACATTGTGGAGCTTCAATTTAAAAAATTGTCAAACTTTGATACCTGAGCTACATAGTAGTGTTCAAATGGACAAATAAACACCCTAGAATACAAAAGTTTGGAAAGTTACACTGCCAATGGCAAGTTATACGTGAATAAACAATAAAACTCGGGGCGAGTTTTATTAACCTAGGTGTACACACAGTAAGTCTATGGGAGAAAATGGGCAAGTGAATCTGGTCAACTTACGATTTTCACTTTTTTAAAGCACTAAATAATCATTTTGAAATACAATTTTTTTCAGGGCTTCATTTTTAGACCTCATCAAAGACTCTGGTAGCATGGGGAATCATGCGGCTCAGATAGTTTTAAGTGTGGTAAAATGTACGGATAAATATCGGCATTTGTCATATGAATTGGGTTTAAGTTTGAGTGTGATGTTTTATTATCCAAGTAAAAAGTATATATAACAATACATTGCGAAACTTACAGTTTTACAAAGATATTAAAAGGATAAATGGGACCAGAAAATAGAATTAAATGCTAATCGTGTCTGGTATCATTAACACACATAAGCAGCACAACAATGAGAATACAGTATAATTAAATAAAGGATAAAGGATTATCTAACATAATGTATGAAAAAAGGCAAGAACCTTGGTTAAAAGTTCAAAGCAATTCCATTAACATTTGAGATATTAGAGTTTTACAAAAGCAATGAGAATACAGTATAATGAATAAATATGAATAAATGCTGAATACACATTAACCTACATGTATAGGCTATTCTACATCTAGTCTAAAATATATTATGTGATTAAATACAAAGCTTTGGTATCTTAATTAATGTCATGGGGGTAAACTAGTCTGTGGTGGAAACGGGAATGATCGTTTATTGATCCTCAGTTTCTCACTTTTTGGCACTTAATGATATTTTGAACTGCATTTATTCAAGGCTTAATATCTAGACTTTATCAGAGACACAAAAAAGTATGGAGGATCATGTAGCTCAGATTTTGTTTGTTTGTTTAATTTGGAATGTAGAATAGAATGTAGGTAAGTTGAAGTTGGGGTATATAGCCCACAGTAACAGAAGAAAAATGGAAAGAGAAATGCAACCAAACATGAGAGAAGATTGCATATTAGTCGAAGATGAAAGTTTGGAATAAGAAAACATCACTGCGGAAACAATGACAGAGCTATTATAATTAGGCCTATGATAAATGTTATATTCGTAAAAGTCATATGGAAACATTACTTATAGAAGTTGTGTTGATATTACATGGTGGAATTAGGTAACTGTCCTGACAGTATCCCAGGCGAAAATCTGTGACGTCATCATATTCATCTAGGGGGATGAATGAATAGACCCACCCCCCCCCCCCCGATGAATATGATGACGTCACGGATTTTCGCCAGTGGACTGTATTCAATAGAAAAAAGAAAACAAGTCAATACGCGATTGAATCGTTGATTTTTTCCTCATTATGTTTTACTGTGTAACTACAACTACCTTTCTAAGACAATATGTACGCTACCGTTTCATCAGTTTACAGTGATCTTTATTAATACATCCAGTTAGTATGCAATATTTTGTGTAGTTATTCAACGAACACTTTCTTTTTTTTTTGATATCAGCTTACATTCTTATTTCATCAATTTGCAACCTCAAAATAATGTCCCACTCTTCCCGGCAACGCCCGTCGATGAACGCCGAATTCAGCTTTCCACGGCTACTCAACATGCTCAACGGCTTATCTGAACTAAACCCCAAATTTACAACTAATAATCGGTTATTCACCTAATCTGACGCGTGCCTGACATGAAATTTATCTGGGGGTATTAGTTTATCCACATTGACAGACAGAAGACGACAATAGAAGATAATCCATGGAATAAGAAGGTATGTTAAGCTTATTAAACCAGGCCTGACATGGGTACATCATTATTATCATATTATCAGACATTTTGTCTCCATCATTTGTTTACTTTACAAGACACCGCGGAATTGTGAATGCTCAAGGGGCGGAATTGTCTACGCAACGAACGCAAAGTGACGGGTAGTTCAGATTCTGACCGTTTGTATTGGTTTTTTTCCTCTCTCGTATAGCGCACACAAGACCTGTGCACACTTTGCCGCTTGGTGGCGATACCCCGAGAATTTACACACCCGAAAATTCTAGGGTATCGCCACCAAGCGGCAAAGTGTGCACAGGTCTTGTGTACGCTATAAACGAGGGAGGAAAAAACCAATACAAACGGTCAGAATCTGAACTAAGTGAAAGGTTTGATAGATGCAGGATTTTAAAATTGTTCTATGATCACTTTTTGAATACACGTACATAGTTGGATAAACATACATACACACACGTACACATACACCCCCTCCCCCCCACACACACACATATCCACAAAAGCACAAACATACACACAAGCATACAAATCATGCACACACATCCACAAAAACACAATACACACAAACACACACACACACACACAAAACACACATACACCTCCCTGCATATCCATAAACACATACATCCACACAAACAGACAGACACACACACACACACACACACACACACACACACACACACACACATGCAAACACACATGCAAATCACAGACAAATCACCCCTTCCACAACATACAGACACAAACATCTGTATTTTCCGTATTAACTAGCATACTCCCACATAATTATGGTACACATCAACAAACAACATCAATGCGATCATGAACGTAAACAAAATGAAAAGAAAAATTACATTTTTATAAATTTATTAATATACTCTTTAATTTACATCAGCTGGCACTATATTCCCAAGTACACACATTCATGATGGTAAGTGAATTTATACATTATTTCAATTTTATTTATTTTCATTGTAACATTCCTCATGTTCCTTATATCTGTTATTATGACAATGATATTGTATATGACTGATGATACATACAACAGCTTTTAGAATTAAAATCATCTACTCAAATGCATTACCACCTCCGAAGCTCTCAAGATAATACACTACTGAAACATCCTCCAGGAAAGTCAAAAGTTACCCTTGGTGACAGAGCATTTTTGCATGCTGCCCCCAAACTGTGGAATAATCTTCCATTGTTTGTTAAACAATCACCTTCCGTGAATGAGTTTAAGAAGAGGTTAAAAACTCATTTGTTTATTGAACTTTAACCATAATTGTGTTTTGATTTATGTGTATGAAATAATTATGTTGTAATGCGCAGTAGAGTATATTATTATAGTATCTGCGCAATATAAATGTCCTTTATTATTGTTATTATTATTATTATTATTATGTTAATAAAAACTGACTTCCCTTCATTAGCTCAGCTGTATACATACACAAAGCAATCTGTTTCAGAATTACATCTGTCCTTTACAAATATTAATACGTTTTAATTTGCTTTGATGGGACATAATGTTTGCATGCAGGAGATGTGACCATGTAACCATACTTACTGATACTTCAAATAATGAGAAATAAAAGAGATTATTTCTTTAATTTTGAAACAGGCAGTTCTCCTTATAGCTGAAACTACTTTACATCTGGGGCCCACTGCATAAAGCTTTAACCCGAGAAAAACTCGGGTTATTTTAACCATAGTTTTTGTCCTATGGGAAAATGCATGGCAAAATCACGCCAATAGGTTAAAGTTTTATGCAATGGGCTCCCCTGGTGTCTAAGTTAAATGGATATGAGACTACAGAACAATGGGTTAACTTTAATGATGCCATAGATGAAATCATAACTGACTATCACATCAGATTATGTCCAAACATGTACCTCATAAGTCCTACAATCTAAAAATCCAGAGCTCAGAGCTAGTACGTCACGGGGAGGCATTTCTGGAAAACCATACTAAGTGGTGATGTAACAGACTGACCTATTCATATTGCACCAATTATAATGTTTTCATAGGTCTTACAGCAATCAAAACACATTAACGAAACATTTCTCATGGAAGATAAAAAACCACACTTTCCTTGCATTCTTTCTTTAAGCCCAAGTTTAGTTTTGGGGACTTTTTGTTATTTGAAAGCTTTATGCCCCAAAGTCATAACCCTGCAATAATAGATTCTGAATGGCTTTAGTTTTTTTTTATTAGTTAATGAAAAATCTCGAGGGGAACCCCCCGAGATTTTCGACTATATTTTACATTATAGCATCCAAAGGTTAAAAGGGCTTTAAGGTTGCATGTGTAATACCTCATCTGAAAGAGCAGACTCTGCTCTTTCAGATGAGGTATAACTCATATAACCTTCTTTTTGTCTTTAGTTTTTTTTAAATAATTAATGAAAATATCGGGGGGGGGGGGACCCCCGATATTTTTGGCTATATTTTACATTATAGCATCCAAGGGGTTAAGAATATTGTTTGCCAACTAAAACAGGCTCAATTAAAAACATTCATTGAATAATAAATATCAAAGAACTCTTTTGAATAATACACTCATACAAAATACTGAATTAAAATATGATAAATTAGCAAATATGTACATGGTCAGTTAAGTTAATCAGCTTTGATTTATACATGAAACATTCTTGTTGCATAAAATATATATTTCACACTATTTTTGTCTCCAAACTTAGTAAAATACATAATATCAAAGTATCCCGCAATGCATAATTCAGTATGTACAAGTAAATTCTTTGTTTTAAAGATCAATAATTTTGAATGTGTTTCATATAATTCAGTGAATATCTAAAGGGTAATTCCAGGCTAAAAAGAAGTTGTTTTAAATAGAAGCAGAACAATTGGGGAAATAAATCAGTGAAATTTTAAGAAAAATTGAGCAAATATTGTATACGCCATATCTTTTGCGTACATACATTTTCATGAGTTTGCTTCAAGATGGGGAAACCACAAGAGGTTATTTTCAAGAATTTATTGCATTTGCAGTCATTTCAGATTAAAACTAGAGCATTTCGCCGTCGATGGGTATGCCTCCGGCCCTCCACAGTCTGCACATCCAATTGATGTAATTTGAAAAGCTTCAAGTTACCATGGTAGCAAGACCAATGAGATGAATAAACCCATGTGACCTTTGACCAAGTAAAATCTAATAAGCAGTTCTTAAATTATTGTGACAATGAGCTCAATTCTGACATGAGGCCTTGTGACCTTGACCTCTGACCTTTCAACTCCAAAATCTAATCTGTTCATTGGTGCCTTTATATAATACACTTCACCCAAGTTACATCAAAATCCGAACAGCCGTTCTGAAGTTATCGCAGTAAAGAGCCCAAATCAGACATATTTTAGGCCCGGTGACCTTTGACCTTTGACCTTTCAGCTCCAAAATCTAATCAGTTCATTGGTGTCTCATAATGCATACTTCACCCAATTTACATGAAAATTTGACTGGCCGTTCTCAAGTTATCGCGGTAATGAGCCAAAATCAGACATATTTTAGGCCCGGTGACCTTTGACCTTTGAGCTCCAAAATCTAATCAGTTCATTGGTGCCTTATAATACATACTTCACCCAAGTTACATCAAAATCTGAACAGCCGTTCTCAAGTTATCGTGGTAAAGAGCCGAAATCAGACATATTTAGGTCCGGTGACCTTTAACCTTTGAGCTCCAAAATATAATCAGTTCATAGTTGCCTCATAGTTCACACTTGGTGGCTAGAAATAGAATATTTGACGTCAAAGATTATTGAAAATATTCAGATGAAGTAAGTCCTCCAGTGGTGTTGGTCGACCTTTGAGATTCATTGGGCGGGGGGGGGGGGGGGGGGGGGTAGGGGGGTTTCAAAAGAAAGAAAAATGTCAAATGTTTCAGCACCTATTATGACTCCGCAACGAAGTTGCCGGAGGCATCAATGTTTTCGGGTTGTCCGTCCGTGCATCCTTTCGTACCGTTACGTTCGTTACTGCGATAACTTAAGAACCACTAATCAGATTTTGATGTAACTAGGACAAGTGTGAACTATGAGGCAACTATGAACTGATTATATTTTGGAGCTCAAAGGTTAAAGGTCACGGACCTAAATATGTCTGATTTCGGCTCTTTACCACGATAACTGTGAGAACGGCTGTTCAGATTTTGATGTAACTTGGGTGAAGTATGTATTATAAGGCACCAATGAACTGATTAGATTTTGAGCCAAAGGTCAAAGGTCACGCGGCCTAAAATATGTCTGATTTTGGCTCATTACCGCGATAACTTGAGAACGGCCAGTCAAATTTCATGTAAATTGGGTGAAGTATGCATTATGAGACACCAATGAACTGATTAGATTTTGGAGCTGAAAGGTCAAAGTCAAAGGTCACCGGGCCTAAAATATGTCTGATTTGGGCTCTTTACTGCGATAACTTCAGAACGCTGTTCGGATTTTGATGTAACTTGGTGAAGTGTATTATATAAAGGCACCAATGAACAGATTAGATTTGGAGTTGAAAGGTCAGAGGTCAAGGTCACAAGGCCTCATGTCAGAATGAGCTCATTGTCACAATAATTTAAGAACTGCTTATTAGATTTTACTTGGTCAAAGGTAACATGGGTTATTCATCTCATTGGTCTTGCTACCATGGTAACTTGAAGCTTTTCAAATTACATCAATTGGATGTGCAGACTGTGGAGGCCGGAGGCATACCCATCGACGGCGAAATGCTCTAGTTTTAATCTGAAATGACTGCAAATGCAATAAATTCTTGAAAATACCTCTTGTGGTTTCCCCATCTTGAAGCAAACTCATGAAAATGTATGTACGCAAAAGATATGGCGTATACAATATTTGCTCAATTTTTCTTAAATTTCACTGATTTATTTCCCCAATTGTTCTGCTTCTATTTAAAACAACTTCTTTTTAGCCTGGAATTACCTTTAGATATTCACTGAATTATATGAAACACATTCAAAATTATTGATCTTAAAACAAAGAATACTTGTACATACTGAATTATGCATTGCGGGATACTTTGATATTATGTATTTTACTAAGTTTGGAGACAAAAATAGTGTGAAATATATATTTATGCAACAAGAATGTTTCATGTATAAATCAAAGCTGATTAACTTAACTGACCATGTACATATTGCTAATTTATCAATTTTAATTCAGTATTTTCGTATGAGTGTATTATTCAAAAGAGTTCTTTGATATTTATTATTCAATGAATGTTTTTAATTGAGCCTGTTTTAGTTGCAAACAATATTCTTAACCCCTTGGATGCTATAATGTAAAATATAGCCAAAAATATCGGGGGTCCCCCCCCCCCCGATATTTTCATTAATTAATTTAAAAAAAACTAAAGACAAAAAGAAGGTTATATGAGTTATACCTCATCTGAAAGAGCAGAGTCTGCTCTTTCAGATGAGGTATAACACATGCAACCTTAAAGCCCTTTTAACCCTTTGGATGCTATAATGTAAAATATAGTCGAAAATCTCGGGGGTCCCCTCGAGATTTTTCATTAACTAATAAAAAAAAACTAAAGCCATTCAGAATCTATTATTGCAGGGTTATGACTTTGGGCATAAAGCTTTCAAATAACAAAAGTCCCAAAACTAAACTTGGGCTTAAAGAAAGAATGCAAGGAAAGTGTGGTTTTTTATCTTCCATGAGAAATGTTTCGTTAATGTGTTTTGATTGCTGTAAGACCTATGAAAACATTATAATTGGTGCAATATGAATAGGTCAGTCTGTTACATCACCACTTAGTATGGTTTTCCAGAAATGCCTCCCCGTGACGTACTACTCTGAGCTCTGGATTTTTAGATTGTAGGACTTATGAGGTACATGTTTGGACATAATCTGATGTGATAGTCAGTTATGATTTCATCTATGCATCATTAAAGTTAACCCATTGTTCTGTAGTCTCATATCCATTAACTTAGACACCAGGGAGCCCATTGCATAAAAACTATTAACCTATTGCGGCGTGATTTTGCCATGCATTTTCCCATAGGACAAAAACTATGGTTAAAATAACCCGAGTTTTCTCGGTTAAAGCTTTATGCAGTGGGCCCCAGATGTAAGTAGTTTCAGCTATAGGAGAACTGCCTGTTTCAAAATTAAAGAAATAATCTCTTTTATTTCTCATTATTTGAAGTATCAGTAAGTATGGTTACATGGTCACATCTCCTGCCATGCAAACATTATGTCCCATCAAAGCAAATTAAAACGTATTAATATTTGTAAAGGACAGATGTAATTCTGAAACAGATTGCTTTGTGTATGTATACAGCTGAGCTAATGAAGGAAGTCAGTTTTTATTAACATAATAATAATAATAATAATAAAATAATAAAGACATTTATATTGCGCAGATACTATAATAATATACTCTACTGCGCATTACAACATAATTATTTCATACACATAAATCAAAACACAATTATGGTTAAAGTTCAATAAACAAATGAGTTTTTAACCTCTTCTTAAACTCATTCACGGAAGGTGATTGTTTAAACAACAATGGAAGATTATTCCACAGTTTGGGGCAGCATGCAAAATGCTCTGTCACCAGGGTAACTTTTGACTTTCCTGGAGATGTTTCAGTAGTGTATTATCTTGAGAGCTTCGGAGGTGGTAATGCATTTGAGTAGATGATTTAATTCTAAGGCTGTTGTATGTATCATCAGTCATATACAATATCATTGTCATAATAACAGATATAAGGAACATGAGGAATGTTACAATGAAAATAAATAAAATTGAAATAATGTATAAATTCACTTACCATCATGAATGTGTGTACTTGGGAATATAGTGCCAGCTGATGTAAATTAAAGAGTATATTAATAAATTATAAAAATGTAATTTTCTTTTCATTTTGTTTACGTTCATGATCGCATTGATGTTGTTTGTTGATGTGTACCATAATTATGTGGGAGTATGCTAGTTAATACGGAAAATACAGATGTTTGTGTCTGTATGTTGTGAAGGGGTGATTTGTCTGTGATTTGCATGTGTGTTTGCATGTGTGTGTGTGTTGTGTGGTGTGTGTGTGTGTGTGTGTGTGTCTGTCTGTTTGTGTGGATGTATGTGTTTATGGATATGCAGGGAGGTGTATGTGTGTTTTGTGTGTGTGTGTGTGTGTTTGTGTGTATTGTGTTTTTGTGATGTGTGTGCATGATTTGTAATGCTTGTGTGTATGTTTGTGCTTTTGTGGATATGTGTGTGTGTGGGGGGAGGGGTGTATGTGTACGTGTGTGTATGTATGTTTTATCCAACTATGTACGTGTATTCAAAAAGTGATCATAGAACAATTTAAAATCCTGCATCTATCAAACCTTTCACTTAGTTCAGATTCTGACCGTTTTGTATTGGTTTTTCCTCCCTCGTTTATAGCGTCACACAAGACCTGTGCACACTTTGCCGCTTGGTGGCGATACCCTAGAATTTTCGGAGTGTGTAAATTCTCGGGGTATGCACCAAGCGGCAAAGTGTGCACAGGTCTTGTGTGCGCTATACGAGAGAGGAAAAAACAATACAAACGGTCAGAATCTGAACTACCCGTCACTTTGCGTTCGTTGCGTAGACAATTCCGCCCCTTGAGCATTCACAATTCCGCGTGTCTTGTAAAGTAAACAAATGATGGAGACAAATGTCTGATAATATGATAATAATGATGTACCCATGTCAGCCTGGTTTAATAAGCTTAACATACCTTCTTATTCCATGGATTATCTTCTATTGTCGTCTTCTGTCTGTCAATGTGGATAAACTAATACCCCCAGATAAATTCATGTCAGGCACGCGTCAGATTAGGTGAATAACCGATTATTAGTTGTAAATTTGGGGTTTAGTTCAGATAAGCCGTTGAGCATGTTGAGTAGCCGTGGAAAGCTGAATTCGGCGTTCATCGACGGCGTTGCCGGGTAAGAGTGGGACATTATTTTGAGGTTGCAAATTGATGAAATAAGAATGTAAGCTGATATCAAAAAAAAGAAAGTGTTCGTTGAATAACTACACAAAATATTGCATACTAACTGGATGTATTAATAAAGATCACTGTAAACTGATGAAACGGTAGCGTACATATTTCTTAGAAGGTAGTTGTAGTTACACAGTAAACATAATGAGGAAAAAATCAACGATTCAATGCGTATTGACTGTTTTTTTTTTCTATTGAATACAGTCCACTGGCGAAAATCCGTGACGTCATCATATTCATCGGGGGGGGGGGGGGGTGTCTATTCATTCATCCCCTAGATGAATATGATGACGTCACAGATTTTCGCCTGGATACTGTCAGGACAGTTACCTAATTCCACCATGTAATATCAACACAACTTCTATAAGTAATGTTTCCATATGACTTTTACGAATATAATTATCATAGGCCTAATTATAATAGCTCTGTCATTGTTTCCGCAGTGATGTTTTTTATTCCAAACTTTCATCTTCGACTAATATGCAATCTTCTCTCATGTTTGGTTGCATTTCTCTTTCACATTTTTTCTCTGTTACTGTGGGCTAATACCCCAACTTCACTTACCTACATTCTATTCTACATTCCAAATTAAACAAACAAACAAAATTGAGCTACATGATCCTCATACTTTTTTGTGTCTCTGATAAAGTCTAGATATTAAGCCTTGAATAAATGCAGTTCAAAATATCATTAAGTGCCAAAAGTGAGAAACTGAGGATCATACAATAAATCATTTCCCGTTTCCACCACAGACTAGTTTACCCCATGACATTAATTAAGATACCAAAGCTTTGTATTTAATCACATAATATATTTTAGACTAGATGTAGAATAGCCTATACATGTAGGTTAATGTGTATTCAGCATTTATTCATATTTATTCATTATACTGTATCTCATTGCTTTGTAAACTCTAATATCTCAAATGTTAATGGAATTGCTTTGAACTTTTAACCAAGTTCTTGCCTTTTTCATACATTATGTTAGATAATCCTTTATCCTTTATTTAATATACTGTATTCTCATTGTTGTCTGCTTATGTGTGTGTATGATACCAGACACGATTAGCATTTAATTCTATTTTCTGGTCCCATTTATCTTTTAATATCTTTGTAAAACTGTAAGTTTCGCAATGTATGTTATATAACTTTTTACTTGGATATAAACATCAACTCAAACTATAACCCAATTCATATGACAAATGCCGATATTTATCCGTACATTTACCACACTTAAAACTATCTGAGCCGCATGATTCCCATGCTACCAGAGTCTTTGATGAGGTCTAAAAATGAAGCCCTGAAAAAATTGTATTTCAAATGATTATTTAGTGCTTTAAAAAAGTGAAAATCGTAAGTTGACCAGATTCACTTGCCCATTTTCTCCCATAGACTTACTGTGTGTACACCTAGGTTAATAAAACTCGCCCCGAGTTTTATTGTTATTCACGTATAACTTGCCATTGGCAGTGTAACTTTCCAAACTTTTGTATTCTGGGTGTTTATTTGTCCATTTGAACACTACTATGTAGCTCAGGTATCAAAGTTTGACAATTTTTTAATGAAGCCTACAATGTTAGCCTATCACTTTAAGAGTTCTTCTGTGTTTATTTGTCACTTCAAATACTATCATGTATGTGAGATATCAAAATAGGACATATTTTTATGGGATTTTTTTTACAATGTTAACCAAAAGGTGAAAACGCATTTAGATGAAACAAAGAACGAAGAAATACTACATTTGGACACCATTCTTCTGATGGTAATCGAACGTTTTCCCATTTTCTTTCTCTATCTTTCCTGTTTCATTTTCTTCTTCGTTCATAGCTCATCTCTCTCTCTGTCCCCTTTGACTTATTTATTTTTCATTAGGACACGCTTCTTCTTAAAACTCTGCAAAGATGTGACATATTTCGTAATGGATTACCTTCAACAGACACCTACGGTACTAATGAACCCGTAGATTAGTACGCGTCAGTCTATTAGACGGCACGCGCTTTTTAGGGAGTATTTAAAAGACAAAGTAAATGCTCAAGTATTGACCGAAAATATATAAAAACAAGAGCTCGCGCGTTTATTGTTTGAATCTCATTGAACTAACTGCAGCCGGAAAAGATTATCTATATCCACCTTCATCTGGGAGGTAAATATCAGAGATACGGTGTTGATCATGACTTGGATTTGTATCTTGGAAAGAGCGTATAGATATAACGGTGTGTTGAGACTAGTTACATGCGATACGGAAGTCGAGTTCCTGGATTCCTTCATTGTACAGGTTCTATCAATTGTGTATCTGGTTTGACAAGTGCGCACAAAAGAAGATAAATTATGTGGCGTTCTTTATGTTCGCATCTTTTCGACGTCATAATCCGATTTTATCAGAATGTTGAATGAGGTTTAATTGGTTTAGCGGTTTACACGTAGCGTGAAATTCTAAACGAATT
>JZLH01S0229283.1:20009-35301 GCA_001188425.1 Eucidaris tribuloides
ATGGTTGAGGTGAATATCTGCTGTAGGATCTCTGGTATGTTCTTAGTGTCCATGCAGACGAAGGCGTGGCCGGCCGGCAGGTTGCGTACCAATCTGAAAGTTAAAAAGTTTGGTAGACGTTATAGTAGATGACTAGCAATTGATGATTACGGAAAGGGGGTATAGGAAGCATGTATACCTTTCTCCACAAGAAAGATAATAAACACAAAAAAGTAACTACCCCCCTTTTCAACATACCATAACTTTTTAACAAAACAAGTTTGTGCAAAATAATTTGGCAAGAGTGTTCCTACACTCATTGACTAGCTTCTTTGTGAAAATGTGATTGGTCCGTTGGGTCATGCATGAATGAGCATGCATTAAAGGTAAAAATGCCACTTTTCAAAAGTCACATGAGTCATCTCTTATGCCAAAATTATTGTAAATAATGACATTTTTTCCATTATTTATAAAGTGTGCTCACTCAACCATGTCATGGTTACAACCTCTTATGTTCGTACAACACGTAAAGATACATTTTGCTGAAAAAAAAATCGGATTTAAATTTTTTGCAGTAAACTTAATGGATTTTACAATTTCAAAATCGAGAAAGGGTGGAAATTTTTAAATTGCGTTCACCGAAGCGTAAAATATGCAAAAAGTGCCAAAGGACGTATGAGGGGATCAAACGATAGATGATTAACATAAATAGCGATTAATTACTCACCAGAAACAGAATTTGTCAAAATCCTGCATCAAAAACCCCCCAAAATGACCCTTGTGACTTTTGAAAAGTGACTTTTTGCCATTAATATGTGCTCACTCATGCATGACTTGACGGATCAACCATATTTTCTCACAGAATTTAGTCAATTAGTGCAGGAACATCCTTGCCAAATTACTGTGCTCAACACTGTTCTTTTTTAAAATTATAGTACTTTAAAAAGGGGGGTAGTTACTTTTTTGTGTGTGTTTATATTGTTTTCTTTGTTTTAAGTAAAAGTAGGAAGACCTTTTTGCTTGCTTGTTTTTGGCGGGGGGGGGGGGGTGTGGCTTTAGAAACGCAAGAATCGACTCCATGTAATCACATATGTATGTCATATAAACCAGTCAAAACATCAATAACAATGTGTGGGACTGGCAGAAGGTCAATTTTTGAATGATCGTAATCACAGTTGAAAGTTGAATTTACTGAAATCATTGAAGGAGGACACTGAACAGTCATCGTATAGGCTGTAGTGTGCTTCCTTTTACCTATTGATCATGCCGACACAACTGAACGCCAAGAGTCGGCAAATAGTCGGAGTCGCGACTTTTGATCGGCGACTAGTCGACTCCCAACAATCCTGGAGTCGTGCAACACTACTGGGAGTCATCTACTATGTCAATTTGGTAGTAAACAATTTAACCTTGGACTTTTGTTTAGGCAAGGGAGCACCACCCCAGATTTTCAATTAAGACCCATGATTACACCACTCTAAAGGGAAATGCCAAGATTGGAAGTAGTCCTCAAATGATGACAAAATGCTCCCAGAATCAAGTGTACTGTTTAAAGTACCTACTTGGAAAATTTCACGGTCATACATATCCTCTTTGTTGTACGATTATTACCCGACATTTCTGTGGGATCAATTCCTATCAGGGGCATGCTAATTCAATTCTCCCTATCGCGTATAGTTCTCCGAATCTGAACGCATGTGGCGCTCTAATTTTTGGACCCTTTATTCTTGGGAATTTAACTTCTGGTTTTAGAGCAAGTGCGATACACATCGAACGCTAAAGTATTCGAAGAATGTGTCAATCTTTCTTATAATCTCCCGAATAGTATTTTTTTTCAAGTCCTTCGTCCATATAACAACCCTTCCATTTAGGCCACGAACGGAGCCATCGGCCGTCCTCACACAGTGGCGTTCGCGTTTCGACTCGGCGTGTGCGTGATATTCCTCTCTCACGGGGTAAACATTCGTGGCTTTCCTGGAGAGAGTTTTGAGTTCATTCCTTTGTTTACTAGTCGTAGGAACATTCATTTCAATAAGAAAGTCCGCTCAAGACACAGATATTCTCCACAATTGTTCATTAGGTCAATCCATGTTTTCTCGGCTATGAGGTACTAATATTACAAATTTGACAAAAGTTTGAAATAACATAATTTGTGCGTTTGACTGTATGATCTATCGGAACCGGAAGTATACATCCCAAGAGCGATCGATCATATTCGGTATCGCAAGGTGATATCGCTTGATATCGGCTATATGCGATAGGGAGAATTGGTAGTAAACATTTAACTTTGGACTTTTGTTTAGGTAAGGAGCACCACCCAGATTTTCAACGTAGACCATGATTACACCACTTTAAAGGGAAATGCCAAGATTGGAAGTAGTCCGCAAATTATGACAAAATGCACCCAGAATCAAGTGTACGTTTAACTCATTCAATACTAGAGCCTGTCCAGAGTAAAATATCACTACAAATTTGTTTTCTCATCAAATCAACAACATACTGGATAGTCTATATATATAAAGGGTAATGGGTATTGACAGATGTGTCGAACATTAGCCTGATTAATTAATCATTTATTGGTGAATTTTTAAGATCTTATTTTCTTGTGAAATTTAAGACTAAAAATAATTTTTGATTGATAACTTTCACTTTTAAAGACATAAAAAGAAAACACGTCTATAAAATATGTTTCTCAATTAGTTCAATACATCACCACTAACAAAGTGGAACAACCCAAAGCCTCATCATAACAACAGCCGTTGCCAATTTGATAAGTTTATGAATATTCTAGTTAAATCTCATTTAAATATTCATAAAAAATGAACATTCATTATGACATTGTAGCACCCAGTTCATTGGATAGCTGATATTTTTCTCTACTTTAGCATATTCAATAGATGGGGTAAATACAGCCACATTCCAGATAAAAAGGCAAACCACAAATATGTGGTCCTAGTATTCAATGGGTTAAAGTTCCTATTTGGAAAATTTCACGGTCTTGCATTTCCTCTTTGTTGTACGATTATCACCAGAAACTGCAGTGACGGGTGAAATTTGTTGTGTAGACTTCTATGGGATCAATTCCTATCAGGGGCATGCTAATTCAATTGATAAATCGTCGGTATAGAACCAGAAGGGCGTTAACGCATAACCGGTTGAGAACCAGAAGGGCGTTATCACTGTACAAAGTCAATGGCATTAACGCCCTTCTGGCTGTCAATGTATTTAGCATTAACGCCCTTCTGGTTCTATACCGACGAAATGAACGCTTGTTTCTCCTCAAGTAGCCAAATTAAAGACAAATCCTTCCAGTCTGAATATACACTACAGTTGGGGTATACGTTGGTATTTGTTCCAACTCACTTGGTTCTTGAGGCACTGTTTGACTTCTCCCAATCATGTCATTGCCCCGTAACACGTTGGAGACGATTTGATTTTGCTTTAACATGCATTTCCCATAGACCTCGTGACGAGATATCTCCTGTCTAGTCTTCAACGGGTTAACCCCTATTTTTTTTGTGACCCATCCCCGTACCAGAGTACCGAAAATTGGCATAAATGCAACCCATTTCCTATATTAAAGTACTAAAAGGTGACCAAAAATTTGCAAAAGTGCTACCCATTGAACGAAACAATTGATGACTTGACAAACCCTGTCTATACTGCTAAAAATGTGACCCAATTGGTAAATCTCCAAATGCCTCCCCCCCCCCCAAGCCATGCAGTACACTTAGTCTTACCTTCCAGCTTGATCTCCGATGGAGCCGATAAAGATGGCATAGGCGTTGACCTCCTCGTCCTGCTGCAGTACGCGAGACAACACCTTGGGGCTGATACCATAGCGGTCCAGGTTGGCGTCGCTGAGAACGACAACGAAATATTCGTCCGCTTCTTCCTTCGTGATGTCGCCGACGGCGGCCTTCGTGGCCTCCACCGTGTTGTCGCCGCTCAGGCAAAACTGGGCATGGGCATGCATGTTCTGTAAAAAAAAATGTAGTGCATAAAATTACAATTGGGCATTGGCATGCATGTTCTGTAAAAAAAATGTAATGCATAGAATCACAATTGGGCATTGGCATGCATGTTCTGTAAAAAAAAATGTATTGCGTAAAATCACAATTGGGCATTGACATGCATGTTCTGTAAAAAAAAATGTACTGCATAGAATCACAATTGAGCATTGGCATGCATGTTCTGTAAAAAAGGTACAAATATCGCACAGAATGAGAACAGACAAACTCAGAACTAAAAAGTGAAAAATGAGAAACTTATCCTGTAAAATTGGAAATTTTAAAACATTCAGATCTACTGACTGAATGCCATCACAAACGGGAATAGTCGTATAGGACCAGTAGAAGTTTCTATTTGTTGACCTTATGGAACTACAATATTATAATTTTATACTCCTGAGTCCTTTTTTTAATGATCAGTTTTATAATCATCATAGAATCACTGTTCACAGGTTTCCTTGTTAAAAGACAGTGTAAAACAAGCTCATGAATCTGAACTAAGAGATATTAATATTGGCATAAATTTTAATTTTGCTGAATTTCAGAAAATTGATTATATCTCACAATTGAGACCATGAAATGAAATAAAATAAATTATAATTGGATGATTTTTTTATGGCTATAAAAACTACCACTCACAACAAGGATGTAAATCAATTTCATCTATTATACAATATATATCAAAAAAAAGTTTATTGATTGTATCACTTATTGGAGACAGATAGAAGACTTGAAAGTCCTTTCACCAAAGAGATAAGAAATTACATTCAATGTTGGTAAAATGTATATTTTCAATCACTAGATCCAAGGCTCGACAAACCCAGGTGCCCGAATGCCCGGGGCACCTGAAAATCGTGGTTGGGCACTGAGAAAAAAAAAAGTACCTGCCCAATCGGGCAGTGCCTTTTTCGGGGGGCAATGATCAATGGACAAAAATAACTTGCACCTAGATCGATTGTCACACAAAGCAGTTGACAATTCATCAAGCGATTGCAAAGATATTTTTGTGTACGTCCGTACGAGATCTTCTCTCTTGCGACACTTCGACTGCAAAATGGTTAATGCATGCATGCTATCATCCTCGATATGTTTGAGTGTGTGCATGTACACACAGGTGTGGTACAATAATTGTAACAATTCAGTATGTGTACGTACGTAGCATGTACATGCCCCAGTGGCACGCCGGCTCATGACCAGCCAGCACCACTCCTCTTAATACAATGATCCCTTACCGCTTACAGCTGGCTGCGTATGCATTGGTCTTGTCGCTGAATTTTCTCACTGGGATATAATTGTATGGTGGAAAAATTCAGGCATTTGGATTTTACCATTGGGCACTTGAATCTACAATTCAAGTGCCGACTGGGCGGGCAAAAAAAAATAATTTTTTGTTGAATAGATCTAAAGTAATCCTCATCATTCCCATATTACTTACTCTCAGAACCTTGAGTCTCTCATTGTTGTTCTTGGGAATCTTGTCAGATTTCACAAATGAAACATCAAAAGTTTCCCCTGAGTGGCCAACAATGTCACACTATAAAGAAATCAGAATACATAGAGTTAAGATACATGTTTATGTAATTACTTCTTTCTCTATTTTATGCATAAATATATATTGATATATTAATGAATTTAAAAATATTCATTTTTTTGGACATATTAATTCCATTCACATTTGATCCACAATTCCATAGAAAATGTACTTGTTTGAGAAATTTCAAGTTTGAAGGTGTTTATACCAATTGTTATATTAACCCGTTGGAGACTAAGTACGAGTTAACTCACGTTGGGGTCTATGGAAAATGTGTATTATAGTGAAATCAAATCGTCTCCAACGGGTTAATTGTTCTTAAACCATTAAAGCAAATTATTGCTGAAATGGGACCTTGTATCTCAAAGTTAAGAGTGGAAAAGAGGCAAGAAATGTGCTGTGTCCACAGGACACAAATGCCCAACATGACGCAATCAATAAGCATTTCTTAGTTCTTTGGTCTTTATTTTAGTCTCATCTACCTACTCACTGGAAATTATTCAAATCCGTCCGGTATCTCATAAGTTATTGTGTGAAAACCAATTTGCAAACCGAGCTGTGATGTTTGACCTTTGAACTGCAAACTCCACATCCAAACTTGACCTGTATTTTAGTGTCATCTACCTACACACCAAATTTTTCCAAAATGTGTCTCATATTTTTCAAAGTTATCGCTCGGAAACCAATTTGGGAAGGATTGACAGACAGATTGACGGACATGGGCAACTCTTAAAGGCATTGTATAACAATGTTTCCAGTATAGAATATCTGAGATACATGATTCCCCATGCTAGTAGTGTCTTTGATACGGTCTAAAAATGAAGCCCTGAAAAAATTGCAGTTTAAAATGATCATTAAGTGCTTTAAAAAAAGTGAAAATCATTGAGAGACCATTCCAGGTTTCCCCCATGGACTGATGTACTGCAGAATTTCCTATCTGCTAAGAATATATTCATGTGCTGAGTTTTGTGTATACATATTTTACTGGTGACAGCACAACTGTCTAAACTTTTGTGTTCTACAGTGTTTATTTGCCCATACAAACACTGTCACATATGCCAGATAGCAAAGTTTGACAATTTTTAAATGGGAATTCCACATTGTTATAAAGTGTCTTTAATGCCCCCTTCAGACTTTGTCTGCAGGGGGCATAAAAAATTACTCACCACAAATTTGTCCTCGTACCCTTCAAAGGACTCCATGACCATACAGATGGCCTGTAGGGTGCGGTCCAGCCGTCGGTCATGGCCGTTGAAGCGATACATGCTGCCACTGACATCCACCACAATCCTCATCCTCTTGGGGTGCTCCTGGGGACTGCCCATCTGAGAAAGAAGGCAAGATGTGGAAATGTAGTATTGAAAGAAGACTATTGAAGTAATGGGGAATGTAACTCATATATCTATCAGCGTGTTTCTTCTGAGCCTACCGTAGTTATCCGGATAAACTTTAACCGGCTAATAGCGGAGAAGGTCTGTTTCTATTGGATTGCGTTTTCCGCAAAGCACGATCGATCCTACCGGGATTGTACGATTACCGGCTAAGAGTCCGTTGACCTGGGTTGCAAGGTATTGTGGGACGTGCTAGGTCAAATATATGCTCAATCAAACACACGCGCGCTGCAGCCAGGGGTCACATATTCCGATCATGTGGTTTTGTTGATTTCCGGTTGTTAACCGGTTGATACCAGTTGCCGGCTGTTTCTATTGATGTCTTACGCGATATCTTACCGTATAACTCTCCGCTAGTTATTCCTCAAAAAGCAGGATAAATACCGGCGAAACTTTCTCCGCTAAAAAGATGGATAATGCGCAGAAGAGGTCTGTTTCTATTGAGATCTTCTACTCCATTAGCTGGTTCATTCCGGAGAACAACCTTCAATAGAAACACGCTGTGTGTGCATTCAAAGAATACAGAACAATAGGATAAAAAAAGTGAAAGTTTTGTGCAAATTTGGCTGAACCCTTCAAGAGATAATGAATGTTCAAATTTCATTTAATCCTTATTATGGAGGATTCTAAACTTGTCACTTTTTATGATTGAAAACTTCCATCGGATCTGTATACAAATTTTCTTATTTTCGGATTCTCATCAACAATCCAATTTTCTTTCCGCTTGCTGTTATAACGACTGTGCCCTTATTCATGAACTTGACTAAAATAATTTTTAAAGCACTGGCTAACATTGTAGCGCAGCTTCAAATTGCAAAAACTGTCAAACATTACTATCTTGCTACATAGGTAGTGTTGAATTGACAAATAAACACCCTAGAATACAAAAGTTTGGGAAATTTATGCTGCCACTGGCAAGACATGCACATGAATAAACAATTAATACTTGAGGCGAGTACAAAACTAGCCTAGATCCACACACAGTAAGTCTGTGGGAGGAAATGGGCACGTGAATCCGGTCAACTTATGATTTTCACTTTTTTAAAGCACTAAATAATCATTTTGAAATACAATTTTTTTTTCAGGGCTTCATTTTTAAGACCTCATCAAAGACACTGGTAGCATGGGGAATCATGTAGCTCAGATTTTTTAAACTGGAAACAATGTTATACAATGCCTTTAATGTAAAGATTAAAGATTCAATAAATTTCACCTCTCACAAAGCCTTAGGGCTGAAGGTGAAAATAAGCACTAAAAAAAATTCAAACAGAATGCAGCGACATTACATCACTAACTGAATTTGAAGTTTATACAGCCATTAAACTAGTCTGACTGCCAGACCTGATTCATGTATCATCTAGTGAAAACTGAATACCTGCTGATAAAAAAATAACAAGGTCAAAAACACCAGTGCAGTTGGCTGATTGCCAAGAAATCTCTACTACATTTGGACTCTACCAAATTCAAATTTAGTAGGTGAAAGCTACATTCTGTGTCTGAAACCTAGCCTAGACCTTTACAAATTACAACGAGCAATCACTCGACAAGTGACCTGTACCCAGGGGCAGCACCAGGGTGAAATCTTAGGGCGGGGCAAGATCTGTCAGAAAAAATGTTTCCCGCCAGCGAGCAAAAACTCAAAAAGTGTATGGGGAGGGGGGGGGGTCCAATGAGGAAAATTTTTTTTTCTTGGCCAAATTTTTCCTGCCAGTGACCAAACTCCACCGGAAATTTTTTTTAAGGCCCAAAATTATCTGTTCACGGCCATACAGCCAAAATCTTAGCAGGGGTTAAATTTTTGAAAAGCACTATACCTCCTTGATTTCTATTACTTTGAAAACAATGGGGGGGGGGGTGCCCCCTGCTCTCTCTGTGGCGCTGTCCTTGCTTGTACGCATGTCTGCCCCATACCTCGGGATCCTGTTTTTCCTGTCATTTGTAGATGGCCTTCTCCCCCGTCAGTCCTTCTATCAATTTGACTTCATCCAAGTCACCGGCTGTCTGGTGATGTGACTTGAGTTTTAATCAAATGATTTGGGATTTGACTTGGACTTTCATCAAGTAACTTGCAATGTGGCTGAGGATGGCAACAACTGATTTGGGACAAGACTTTGTCTTTAAAGATAGATTTCAGGATTTGCAAGTCCATCACTTCCCTTTATTATAATTACCAAACGGTAGTAAAGTACTTACAAATGGTGTGTTTGAAAGTTTGAGATCCATACGTCACAAATTTATTATTTTATGAGAAAAACTAATAACGATATGCTACCAGAATATTGTTCTTTCCATGAGTTTAAATTTTGCTCAAACAACAACATACACTGCTATGGTTTTAACGGTTGAACTCTGCGTGACCTTCAGCCAGCAGCTGATCATACAATCTTGGAACTAACGGAATGTGCTTGTCACTTTGCAAATTTTGAAATTTAACCAATCTAGAATTTCAACGAAACTACGTATTATACCCAAAGGTTCTATGACTGGTGTTTATTTACACTAATCTTCACATTGAGAAAAAATTTGAGCTGATTTCATTCATTTTGCCGTTTTCTGTCACTCAGTTAAACTTGTTAAATTTATATGATATAAATTATTTTAATATTGCCAGTTTTATGTTTATGTGCTTAAAGGGTCTATTACCGTCTTACATAACCTCAAAATTTTCCTTAAATTCTAGTATTCATAATTACATGACGCGTTCTGCATCCAATTTTCATTTACCCAAAATCAGAACAAATGTTTCCAAAAATTCAATCTTTTTCAAAGGTCCCGTAGTATGGAACAATATCCCAATCAATATAAAAACCAGTCCGTCTTTGAATAGTTTCAAAAAACGTCTTAAATCCCATTTAGTGAGTTCGTATAAAATAGATTAATTTGCCTTTCTCTGCATTTTATATGTTTTCTTTTCTCTTCATTATTTTTTGTGTATCTAATTATTGCTGTTAGTATAGGGGTTGACTTTATAAAGCTCCACACTCTTTCGTTAATCCCCATTCCAATTTGTTTAACCCTATATTAACTAGGGGGGGGTCAATTTGACCCCCCCCCTCGACGAATTTCGCGACCATGCTGCCGCGCAAAATTTTTTTGATCACGTCGCTCGCTGACTTTTTACTTTCAAGTCTTGCGCATCTTTTGAGACCGTTTTCGCGAAAATCAGACGTACCGTTATGACGCTACACGACTTTTTATACATGCATGTCAACCCCAAAATCGCTCAAAAACGTGATTTCGTGTACAAAATCAATGGAAATTGTGTTTTCAACCAAAAATCATAAATGTATGATTATTTTTGCTTTTACTGGTTGAAGTGAATTAATTTTATGCTGTTTATGATTGCAAAAGTGTCTCCAACAAATTTCATCGAAAAAACAATCGAAAACAAAAGGTCAAAAAACAAAGAAATACATAAGAAATTAATTTTTTTGCAGATAATGTGAGAAATGTCAGAATGAAGTATTTTCACCAAAAATCTAGTATTCTCCAGCTATTGATAGTGAGTATAGGCGAAACCATAATTTCATACACTTATTAGCATAATTAATTACTTTAAAAATAGAAAAAATAAATTTTTTGAAAATTTTACTATACAGTCGTGTAGTTTACATCTGGCTCCATGCGCATGCAAATTTTCGCGCGATCGGCGGCCGAGATCTGAAGGGGGGGTCAAATTGACCCCCCCCCCCCAAGTAAAAACTTGGTCTGAAATAGCCCAGTTAAAATAGGGTTAAAGTTGTTGTTGTTTTTGTTATGTCAATCAGTGTTATGTCAATCATGTACTTTACTTTGTTTATGTCATATTTTTTATCATGTATATAACATGTATTATGTTTTTATGGTGAATGAATCAATCTTGAATCTTGAATCTTGAAATCCCGAAATCTATCTTTGAACAAGTGACTTATGATGTGACTTGGCATTTCATCAAATGTGACAGTATTTGTCATCATGTGTGACAGAATTCATCATCATTATCCTAAAGACCAGTGTTGGAGGACTCGAGGCCAACTGTGCCAGTCCTCAGGCTCGGCCTCGGCCTCGTAATCCCGTGACTCACCCTCGTCCTCGGCCTCGTAACATGCGGCCTCGGAGACTTGGGTCAAGGCCGGGTCGAGGCCGCTAGATTTTATAGAATCTACTGAATCCAAGAGTAAACCCCATCTCATTCATTTGGACATGCATTTTGAAGTATTTTCCACTAATATTCCATAATGAATTGTGGAAATCTTAATATAACATGAAGCTAAATAAATTCACCTCTGAACACAATCTACCCTCCCCGCAGAAGTCTCACACAATTATTGGATTGTGGGTCCCTGTTTCTCCATGATTTCGCTGCTTTATTAGTAACAATATAGGCATCGTGAAAGTTAATGCAGGTTCATTAGCTCAATGTTCTGATGACAGTCATTTAGTCATTTACATCAAATAATTTTTACTTCAAAGTCAGCAGCTTTTGCTTAACTTTGTTTGAAGTTTTCTCAAATTGATAAATTTCAGTCAATTGGTTAATTTTAATGAATGGTTGATTGACTGAGTGATTGTGTTAATAATTTGTAGGATTTCAAAGGAATTTTAAAAGGTTAAAATTATGCCCTAAAATATTACATTATTTCGTAAGTTGGTGACTCGGACTCGGCCTCGGCCTTGGAGAGTGGTGACTCGGACTCGGACTCCACCTAGGAAGGTGGTGACTCGGACTGGGAAGGTAGTGACTCGGACTCGGTCTTGGCCTCAGAAGGTGGTGACTCGACTACAACACTGATAAAAACATCATAAATGTCTTAGGACTTGACTTGGATTTGCATCAAACGAATTGGGACTTGAACTGGACTTGCAACAAGTGACTCTCAATGTGACTTGGACTTGCAAAAAATTCCTTGGGACATGACTTGGACTTTGGCGGAAGTGACTTGAGCTTTCGTCAAATGACTTGTGACGCGACTTGCTTACCTCTGGATCCTGTTCTCCCCGTCTTTTGTAGATGGCCTTCTCTCCCGTCAATCCTTCTATCAGTTTGACTTCATCCAAGTCACCGGCCGTTTGATGTTTCAACCACTGCCTTTCTTTGCTCTTGGCCTGTTATGGTCAACAACCATGTCAGGTAAATAAATGAATAAAATAGAGCAAAGAATGAATTAATAAGTGAAGCATAACTAGTAATACCAACACCTAATGAAATGAACAGGCTTACACATAGGTATGTACTATAAATCAATACAGAGCTATACATACAGCAACCAAAACAATCTTTCTCTTCCCCTAAAACAAAAATCATCATTGAACATCATCATCATCACCTTCCTCCTCCTCCTCATTATTGTCATCATCATCATCATTATCATCATCATCATCATCATCATTATCATCATCATCATCAAACATCATCATCATAAACATCATTATCATCAACATTATCATCACATTGTCATCATCATCATCATCATTATCATCATCAGTACCATCATCATCATCATCATCATTAGCACCATCATCATCATCATCATCATCATCATCATCATCATCATCATAACCATTATCATCGTCATCATCACCATCATCATCACAACATCTTCATCTTCATCACCATCATCATCATTACCATCATTACATCAAGTGATGAATAACTGGAATAAGCACCTAATGCATTCAACAATAAGTATATGAATTAATGAGTCCATACATATCCATGAACAAAGTAGCCACAACAAATTTTCTCCCCACAAAAACACAAACACACAAAATTAGTAAACGTGCATCAACATTTGACCCTGTATGTATGATGCTGTAAGTATACATGTATGTCTGAGAATTTAGCAAAGCATAGTTATACCATCCTGTTTACAAGATTTTTTCACACTAGGTCTCAAGTGATGAAAGAGGGGGGGGGGGAGGAGGGAGAAATGGAGAAAATGGAGGAGGGGATAGGAAGGGTGGATGTGGCATGAGAGGTGGGGGTGGGGAACATATTTTTACCTGTAAGCTATCCAGAATGACCCTCAGGGCCGTCACTTGTCTGCGGACGTTGTTTGAGAAGCTTTCATAGGTTTCAGCATCATACTCCGACATCTCAATCTGTTTGAGTCTGAAAAGATATTCAAGATAACCTGACTTTACTTTGCAGTTTATTCTCATTTCTGAAAAAAAAATGATAGTCTGTAATGATTTTTTTTCTTGCCTCCACAAGAGGATTTATTCACATTCAAAATTTCAAATTAACAATGGAATATAATCAAATGTAATATATCAAAACACATGATTTCAACATGTTTAAAATATAATACAAAAGTTTCCTAGGTAGTTTTAAATTGTCTTTGTTACTAGCTTCGTTTATTTCTACTCTCTTTTCTATTTCTCGCACAAATAAATATTTCAAGCTTACACTCCTTTTATCTTTTCCAGTGTTATTTTGTTCCAGAATTAATTTATAGATGCACCACCAGGCTATATCAATTATCAAGTCACAATCATCAGTATCTGCTTTAATTAGGTGTGGAGTGTTAATATCAATCTCTACTTTAACAACGCAGTAATGTTTTTAACATGAACATGTTAATGATAGTAATGATTACAGTGAAAATGATGTTATAGTATTAACTAGTAGTAGTAGTTAAAGTAGTAGTAGTAGTAGTAGTAGTAGTAGTAGTAGTAGTAGTAGTAGTAGTAGTAGAAGTAGTAGTAGTAGTAGTAGTAGTAGTAGTAGTAGTAGTAGTAGTAGTAGTAGTAGTAGTAGTAGTGGTAGTAGTAGTGGTAGTAGTAGCAGTAGTAGTAGTAGTTAGTAGTACAGTGTAGTAGTAATAATAATAATAATGATATAAATGTATATATTTGTTGTAATTTGTAAAAAAGCATGTAAACAAAAAAATATATCCTGATATGGACAATAAATGATTGAATCTGAAAAGAAAACACAACCCAGCATAAATTGTAAATCCCACACTATAATGTTTGAGTTCAAGAATTGCACAGTTTCCAAAAATTTCACTACTAAAGTTCAACATTATATTATTTCGTAAATTGTTCATTTCTGCCTGTGTATTCAGACAACTATATGTAAGTTTGCTTTGGTTAATTCTGTAGTCTGTACGCTTGCTTTATTGTAAATAGATTGCATTTTAGTCTTTGGAATATCTGTATCAATTGTTATACCAAACTGTAGAATAAGAAGTACTTAAGTCACATTTTGATGAAATTGAGTTAGTGATTGTTTTGAAGTCGTTACATGCTGGGAAATTTTTGACAAAATTTTGGTCAATTTGACCTTTTCGTAGGAGTCAGGGGAGGGGTCAACCGTGGTCAAATTTTTAACTTGGTCTAATTTCTTCAAAATGTATCTCAAATTACTCCACTAGTTACAAGGATTAAGAAAATATGTAATTCATCATGTATTTTGTGCTTTGTTGATGAGATATGGCGTCACTTCTGGTCAAAGGTCAAATGAGGTCAAATTTCAAACAAAGTCCGAATTCGACAAATTGCATATCAAATTGTTTGTCTCACTGAGGACGTTCCCAAAATATATACAACTAAGTGTTTTTTGACATTCATCTATTCAAGAAATGCATTTGTTTTCCTCAGACCCTTGTTTGTATAGGAAGAAGTACTCAAGTCCACAATGTTGATCATTGAAAATCGACAAGTATGACAATGTTTGTTTTCGTCCTATATTCATATTTTATTGTGTCAATTAACTTCACCAAGTTTGGATGTACAACTCAAACAATTGTGATCTGTAGACAAATGTGAAAACTTTGAGCCTTTGTTTCTCAAAAGTAGTAGTATGTAGTGTTGCACAACTCCAGGATTTTTTGGAGTCGACTAGTCGCCCATCAAAAGTCACGACTCCGACTATTTGGCGACTCTCTGCGTTTGGGTCTGTCGGCATGATCAATAGGTAAAAAGAATCATACTACAGCCTATACAGTGACTGTTCAGTGTCCTCCTTCAATGATTTCAGTTCTACAACCTGAATATATACCCCATATATCCCATATATGTCTCTATTTGAACTGAACTGGCCATGATTTCATGTAACAATGAAATAAAACGACTGCGATGTTGATTGTCATCGATGTTTTCACAGTGATCCAGAGAGTCGACTCTTGCATTCCTAAAGTCGGAGTCACGACTCCTTGAAGATAGTCGCGACTCTGACTTTTGGTGACTCAGTCGTGCAACACTAGTAGTATGTGACTTCAGTACTTCTTATTCTACAGTCTTCAAATGAGATATAGAGTAATTTTCATTGTCTATATGATAAAGGCAGTGTATAGGTTTGGTTGATATTTTATACACATCTGAATATATCTTACCTTTCCTTGTATGCTTTCTGTGCCATTTCTCTTGCCACTCTTCGCACCTGCAAAAAAAAAATT
>JZLH01S0229283.1:39234-54156 GCA_001188425.1 Eucidaris tribuloides
ACCTTTTGATCTCTGCCTGTCAGGCTGTCAGCATGACCCTGAAGATGTCATAAATTTCCCATTCCCTCTCTGCCTTTCTCATTTTTTACAGCCTCCAATTCCCTATACATGTTTCCTTCATCTCCAACATAGAATTGTATACAAAACTGTATCTCAAATATCATCTAAGTCGACGTGATTTGTGTGGTCCCCAGTGATTCGACTTACGCGAAGTTTGCTGTATTTCTTACCTCTTCAGGTACAGCATCTTTGGCGGCCTGTGATACCTGATGGACATCATGCCCTGCGTCCAGTCTAAACGGTCCCCCGATTCCTCCCAGGCCAGCCGTGTCACGTCCACCTAACCAGAGAGAAAATTAATGTGAAGTTATCATACACTATAGAAATATGACTCAGATATACATGTACATTTAAGATATGAGCTAAATATTCACAGTGGCTTTATTTCCGCAAATTTTGTGATCAAACATAATTCAACTGCAAAAATTTTCATTTCCTACTATGCTTTTAGACAAAGTCAATGAAAACAAAATATAAATCTTGTGAATGCAACATCTCAAAAATATCTGTTTGGCATATACAGTAAACTAATAAAAAAAATCACGACATCTATTATACAGATACGCATCACAATTCCATTTTTTCTTCCATATGACCATAGTAGACATAAAAGTAGGCATCAACTCATAAAGAAAAGATTCATATTTAATTAAATCAGTCATTCAATTGGTGATTTTATGGTAATTTCAATGTAAATCATATGACTCTGACATACCTACGAACATGGGTGGCAGAACACAATATCATGGGGGGGGGGGAGAACGTGGTACAAAGAAAAAGGGGCACTATCATGTCACAAGAGGCAATACCAGAAACTGATATTTCCATGGAAGAAGGGCTGCCACTCAAAATTTTGATTTCCCCCTACGGCGCATGCGTATTTTCCCCTACGGACACCACTTCTCCCCTACGCCTCAATAACCCAATTTTCCCCTGCAAACCCATGTTTTCCCTTCAAAAATCCACTTTTCCCCTACGAAGGTACGATTTTCCCTACAAAATAACTTAGAAATTGCAATAGATTGATCACGATTTCTTCGCCGAAAGCGGACAAAAAGGATGAAAATTCTTTGAAAACCTTTGGGGATTTAAGAATATTTCTGAAAATTTGTCAAAACCCCCGACATCCCCTACGAATCATCAAAACCCCCTACGTTTCCCCTACGGAGGGTCATTTTCCCCGTAGGTATCCCCTACAACCTACGCATGGCCAAAATCCCCTACGGTAGGGGATTTCCCCTACGAGTGGCAGCCTTGCATGGAAGTTACTACACATTTCTTTGTCTGAGGTACTGAGAGGGCTAAAAACTAATGACAGCTGTTCACATATTACTCACCGGTTCCACCAGCCCACTGGTTGCCCCCGACATGAGGGGTATTTTCAGGGTCAATCTCACCAAACTTGGGGGCAGGATATGTCACAACGTCCTCTTTATCATAAGTTATCTGGCAAGATACAAGACAGGCACACTTTATGCGATAAAATGGGGAGACTTAATTTGTACCATGGATCAGCGATCCATGAAAAAATTATGTTAAAAGAGTGGTATGACAATGAAAGATAATGGTGATCATGAAAGAAGGTAAAGGAGGAGAAGGAGAAGGAGAAAAAGGCAGAAGAAATAGGAGGAGAAGAAGAAGAAAGAAGAAGAAAGAAGAAGAAGAAGAAGAAAGAAGAAGAAGAAGAAGGAGAAGAAGAAGAAGAAGAAGATAGAAGAAGAAGAAGAGAAGAAGAAGAAGAAGAAGAAGGAGAAGAAGAGGAAGACAAAGAAGAAGACGAACAAGTAGCAAGAACCAGGAAAGAATAAGAAGATCAAGAAGAACGAGAACAAGAGAAGAAGAATGATATGCCTTACCTTCAACAATTATACAACTGGGTAACATGTTTTTGGATCCAGCTTGTAAAGCTGTTACATTCACAATGAATTGTGTTTTCCAGAGAAAAAAATTATATATCAAAACATATCATCAGCCACAGCCATGGAGTATATTCAATCCGAATTGCAAAACTGCTGGCACAATTGTAACGGTGGGAAACCAGGCAACAGGGTAAATCTATTATGAATTTGTTGAATGCAACTACGCAACACAACCCCCTGGTACCACCAAGCACTTTGTTTCATTTGTGAAGGAGGGATCCCAGTCAAGGTCTCACAGTTCCAAACCAAGATCAAGCATACTTCCTTCAGCTGATGACTGGCAGGTTATGTCTGATTTGGACGGCAGAGGCGGCTTTCCAGAAGAGATATCAGTCACCGCACTTCAGCCAGACATCATTATATGGTCTGAAAGTTATCATTGGGGAATCGACAGTGCCATGGGAAGACAACATAGATGACGCACATGAGAGGAAGCTGACCAAGTATACAGAATTGGCAGCAGAGTGTAGAGATAAAGATTGGAAAGCTCTTTGCTATCCCTTTGAAGTTGGCTGCCGTGGCTTCATTGCAAATTCTTTCCAGAAGTGCTTACAAGATCTTGGTTTCAACTGAAGGGGGATCAAGTCTGTTAGAAGAGCAGCCACAGAGGCATCAGAAGCAGGATCATCATGGGTATGGTCCAAGTATTTGCAGAAGGGCAGATAGCTTGAATGTGATGATCCATGTTCAGATAGAGAGATGCAAGCTACTTTGTTTGAAGGAATGAGTACATGATTGCAATGAGATGACTGAGCAGCAGTGGCGTATCTAGAGGGGGGCAGAGGGGGCACGTGCCCCGGGCACCACTTTAAAGGGGGCGCAAAAATCACAAAAGATAGAAGGAGAAAGGGGAGAGAAGGAAGAAAAATCATGATCTTTTAGGATCATGCGCCCCTTCCTTCCCAGTCCTTGTGGTAAAATGCATTAGAAAAATGGTTTCATACGATTAAAAATACGAATTTTTTTCTAAAGCTCGGTCGCTCTGCTCCCTCGCACATTTTCTTTCACGATTTCGTAATTTGACATCCCAATATCTATGCATTTGCAATAATTGTGTTTTAAGAAAATGTTCACAATATTTGCAAAAAGGTAATTAGTTGCCTTGTTTGAAACTATCAGTATTATCCACCCGATAAAATGTGTAGAATAGAATTTTGCCAAGGTTCTAGATTAAAAGAAGATCTTGAATCTTGCTAAATTTTCCGATTTATCCATCTCCTGGATTAAAAAGAATATCGCTCGATTGCAGTGTTCCTTGCTAATTTTCCTATGTATAAAATGCACATAAAAATGCAGTGTTGATGGTCACAATTGCAAATAATCTACCGCTCGGTCGCTCTGTTCCTCATGTGTACATCAATACGTTTAGGTGGAGAGAAGCTGGGGGAGGGGCGCAATTTCATTGTTTGCCCCGGGCGCCATAATCCCTCGATATGCCACTGCTGAGCAGCATCAGATGTTTGAGGGTAGAGTTCCCATTTCTTCATCACAAGCTCACCAGCAGGAGGTGGTGACTTTAACTCACTGCTGGCCCCCCACCTCCAGAGAGTCTTGATTGTCAGAGGGCCGAAACTCCCCGTGACTGGTGGCAATCAACTGATGATCCCGCTGGTGAAAGCACATGGCAATTCCATCTGGTCCTTGTGTATACTCAATTCAACTATTATTTCGCTTTGTTGTTCATACAGGCCGGCCCAGATGACCTCTCTTTTTCCTTATCCGCTCATAATGCTTGTACAAGCCAGCCCAAAGCCCCCCCTTTTTTTGGGGGGGGGGAATCCTGGATTTGCTACTGGATAATAATGTATCACCAAACCATGAACTTACCTGAAGTTTTCCATCCTCCGGACTGCCGATCATCTGGTACCAGTCGCCGAGAGATTTTGACAGCTGGAAGCGTCCTGTCTCCCACATCCTGACATGGCCCCCGGAGTCCACCGTCACTAGGCCGTCGTTAGGGGTCTTGGCGGTCAGAATCTTGTTGCTAGGCACCCAGGGGGTGTAGGCTCGGTGCATGGTGGGGCTATAGCAAAATGATATTTGAAAAAAACATAGCTACAAATGTGTTTACAGATCTCCTCATAGGGTTTTGAATACAATGCAATATCAGGTATTTGTGAAGTGCTTAAGCAACAAATTGATGTAAGCACTTTACAAGTATTCTTCCAGTTACACAGAATACAAGTAAACAATTTCATAATTAGGACTTAATGACAGAACTAAATAAGAAGAGAATTTGAATGTTTTGATATTGTGGGATGTTTAGAGAGTATGTAACAATTTAATCTATAAGAAATTGAAGAAAAAAATATAAAAAAAATTGTGATTAAAATGTACAGTTTCAGTAGCTTTTAATTCACCCACAGTCAAGGACAGAACCGCAGTCTTTTTGGATTTAACAGTAAAAAGGTGCATACATGTTTCCCATTAATGGAAAGTAAATCGCTTTGGATGGGCAACAGAGCACTGCAGTCATATTCTCTTGCAGTCTCTACCTAGTACTATTGTACCTATTTATATATTACAAATACAGATATTTACCTTATTTCACAGACAAGTTCTTTTTATCATGTTTGGGGGGGGGGAATACTTTTTGTAAAATCACAGTTGAGAATAGCTCTTTGAGAGTGTGCATGGTAAGTGTAATAAACCACAATTTTTTTCAGTTTAACTCTTAACATGCCAAAGTCACAGATCTGCACCAAGTAATACACATAAAGTCCATAGAGGCTTAAATCCTCTGGCATGCTAAGAGTTAATAAAGTGGATGATTGGGGGGGGGGGGAATCAACTGCACACCACCCTTGTTGTCATAAAAAGGGGGAGGATGCTTGTATGAGCCAGCCCAAATAGTTATCATAGCAGGGTAGTTGTCCAGACATGTCACAAGAGTAAATCATGTAGCCACAGTAATACTACTACAACAATCATTATTTATTTATTTTTTTATTACAAGTAATTTCAAATCATATTTGATACACAACGCACTACCCCTGAATACCGTTGTAACCCGGTGTACCACGTTGTGCAGCGCCCTCGTGTCCAAAAGTGTATTTTCTTCAATTATGATCACTGAAATCAATGGTTATGACGCACAACCTGCGCAAGTGCACAACAAAAAGGCATAAACTTACGTAAAATGGGTAAAAATGGGTAAAGCTAAATTTGTTATTTTCACACTTATTACATAACTTTTACACAATTTTGTAACCCAGGGTACAGTGCTAAAAAACAAATAATTAATTCAACAAAATGCAGATTTCTAGTTGGTACCCCGGGGTATCATTTATGTCATCATTTATCAGAACTAACTTACCTTGGAATTGGAATGTATTGCAGTGTCTGGGTAGAGAGATCAGCTACCTCAATGAATTCACCAGTAGATGGCACTTGTTCTAGAAAGGCAAAGTTGACCAAACAAATATTTAACTTTCGTATGCAAGCCAACAACACTATTCCTTGGACTTTTGGTGCGAATGCTGGAAATGTTAGTAGTTGTGGTGTAATTATTGCTACAATTATTACTCCTTTCGTTATCATCATTAGTAGCAGTAAAATGCATAGGAAAATATAGTAGTAGGATTAGAAATAGTAGTTAAAAGTAGATACAGCAGAAGTAGAAGTGGCATTAAGAGTTTCGAGGATACTACTTTACAACTACTATTAGTAGAAATAGTACTCATGAAGTAGTACACACCTGGAGTACATGTAATAGCAGTTCAAATTAGAAGTAGTAGTAGTAGTATTTGTTATCAAAAGTACTACCACTTCTACCACTACAACTACAACTACTAAAACTAATGATGATGAAATATTTGTCAAAATGTATTTTCTATTTATTTGTGCATTAATTTACATATTAATTTTTTTAATTTAATGAATGAATGAATGAATGAATGAATTAATTTATTTATTTATTTGTTTATATATTTATTAATCAATCAATCAATTTCTTTCTTCCTTCATTCATTCATTTACTCACTAATTGTTATATAAATGAAATCTCAACAAAACTTACCATTGGGGAAGATTTCTTTGGGGACCTGTTTGCTGCCGACAATCCTCGCGACCTGAGCCGAACTGGGCAGGACAACTGGCTTGTCGACGGTGGTGGGGGCGCTACCCGCCCTCCTGATCAGTGATGTCAGCGGGTCTCGTCCAGCGCCGGAAGACGAGGAGTTTGTTGGTGGTTGACGTGGGCGGGGTACACTGTAGATGTCCACTGAGGACTGTACAATGGAGACGGATTAACAAATTATCATTATGAATGTTACTATTACTATTGGTGGTGATAGTAGCGATGTTGTTATACATTTATGCATTAAAGTGGAATGAAACCCAGACACATTCCTGCATTCAGACATGTACAGAACAATGAAAAGAAGGAAATTAGTGAAAGTTTGAACAATTTGGTTGAACGAGTTCAGAGTTATGTTTGTTTCAAAGTTTATTTGATCTTGTTATGGGAGTGATTGTTAAATTGGCAAGCTCTACCAGCTTTTTAGAAGAATGTGTGGAGAACTCTCCGATTGGTTTTGTACACAAATTTTCACTTATTCCCACTTTCTATCAAATATCTGTTTACGCTCTTGCTTGTGCAAGTAATGTCCTAGCAAAAATGATTCTATGTGTTTTTCTTGAAAGAATTTAGATACTTCTCAACTGACATTTCAGAAAACTGCAAATTATAAAATTTGTGTACAAATCAATGGGAAGTTCTCCACACTTTCATCTGAAAAGTGGTGTAGAGTTGCCGAATTTAAGGAATCCTCCATAACAAGGATTAAAATAAACTTTGAACAATCATAACTCTTGAACCATTCAACCAAATTTGCTCAAAACTTTCAGTATTTTCCATCTTGTATTGTTCTGTACTCTCTGAATTCAGTAAGATGTCTGGGTTTCATTTCCCTTTAAATGGCACTGACATGATAAGGAGAAGTAAAAAATGCCTCAGGATCCAAATGAATTGCAACATATACCAATACAGTGCATCCCAGAAAAAAGGAAACCGGATTTCATGGCAAAAATATTCCATCGTAATAAACAATATATTTGATGAATTGGGAATGTTTGTAAAGCTGTGTTTCTCTTCTTTCATTTGATGCACAACTTATTACTCATCGTTTACACATAATCATTTTTAAGAAACAAAAGCATGACATAAACATTCATTATTTCTTCTTTTATATGACACCTCATGCGTAAAAAATGAATCAAGTATGCCGGAAAACAAGTAAGATTAAAAAATGCCTGTTTTAGCGTGATTTTTAGAATGAAATACATTTTGAGCAATTGGAAGTGAGCTGAACAAAACGTTCACGCACGGCTGACTTCACACAATATCTTGCTTGGGATACAAAAATACGCTCCGAATCTTGTTCGTAAGTTGGTTTCTTGGTCGCTGGCTGCCAAATCCAGAAAGCAGGGTCAAAATATGCATTTTGGAACATTTTTGAAAATAAACATCTTTTCAAATTGTCGTTTCTCACGGATGCATCGCTTATTTTTCACAAATGTGGAATCACAATAAAGAAGAAAGAATAGGCTTTTTAATGATGTCCTTAAATATTGAAGATATTCTGAATACATCCCAGGATGACGGTGTGAATTTCAAATTTGCACGTGTCAAATGGTTTTATGACTGTATCTATTTTGATTGCCTCTGCTCAGCCATGCGTGAATGGAAATTTCTGTGTCTGGTATCACATTAAAGAAGGGAAAATATGCTTTCTTACTATGTACGATATTGTTTTCATATTTGTTTTTAAGATATAAAAATATCTTCATCAATCTCGGTTTCCTTTTTTCTGGGACACACTGTACAATATTCACTGGCAGAGTGGCTGGAGTGTGCATTCAGGCTGGAAGGATTTGTCTTGAAATTTGTTTCCTTGTGGAAAAACAAACCAAAAGGAACAAAGCCAAAAAGTCAATTATCTCAAAAGGCAGTGACATGATTGGGGAGAAGTAAAAACATGCCTCAAGAACCAAATGAGTCAAAACATATGCACACCAATTTATCCATTGTCTAGAACGTATATTCAGACTCAAAGGATTTATCTTGAATCTGTTTACTTGAGGAGAAAAACGTTCTCATTTACCAGTATTGAATTATTCTGGCATCCTGATAGAGATTGATCCCATACAAAGAACACGACAAATTCACCTGTCACAATGAGAAGTGATGATGATTGTTTTAAAAGTTTTAAACATTAGACCATGAAACTTACATGCCAGAGGCCATAAATGGTGTAAATGATTCTAGAGTAGTTTTGTCGTCCCACAGTAAGGACTTTCCCAATCCCACTATTGCCTTTAAAGTCACTGGCTAACATTTACCACAGTTACAAAAATGTGAGCTACATAATCCTTCATGCTCAAAGTGTCACTTTTTGAAGCTAAAGTTTTAGCTTGTAGCCATCAGAGAGTCTGGTCTCAGCCAGGTAGATGCCCTACACCAGTAAACTTGCGGAACTCTTAATTTTTTTTTCTCATTCCACGCACCTGTAAGTCGGGGAAGCCCACAGCGACAGAGGCATAGCTTTGGGTGTCCCCTACCAGTCTGTTGGGGGCATCAATATTCTCTCCTGTGGAGGCACTGAGGTGGGCCTTGGAGAGTCCAGTCTGAGACACAGCCAGGGGCTGACCAGGGGTGATGGGGTGGTCACCTGCATTATCTGTCCAGATAAAAATGTGAAATAAACATAAAATTATGACAAACAATACATTTCATTAATATAAGCAGTTTCTGCTCGTACAAAACATAACCACAGTCACATGTATATTGACCACTCCCACCAACGTACATTAATAAAGAGTCACCACATGTTATCTGCTCTTTTAAAATTAATAAGTCTGAATGATTTCTATGTAAACTACAACAGATCAAGGGGCTGTTAAGTTTGCCCCTCAAAATTATGAAATTGTTTCAACACTTTATGTTTCCTGTATGAGATACAAACAATGGCGAAGCTAGGATTTTTTTCACCAAGAGGGCATGGGGGGGGGGGGGGGCTTGAAATTTTGTGGGGGGCACCAAAATAATTTGTTACGGCCAAATCATAGGTCACCTTTTTATTTTTCCCCCAGTCATGCAGCCGCCGAAACTCACTCGGCTGGGGGGGGGGGGGGGGGGAGGGTAAACAGGTCAAAATTTTCCCAGGTCACACCAGTCGCCGAAAACTCACATCAGTTGGGAGAGGGGGTGTAAAGAAATTTTTTTGCTCACAAATCCCAGATCCAAAGTTTTCCCAGTCATGGTAGCTGCTGAAAACTCCCCCTTTTTTTTTGCTGGCCTTCATAATTTTGTGGGGGGGGGGGGGGGGCACCTGGGGGGGGGGGGCACATACCCCAGGCCCCCGTAGCTTACGGCCCCTGGATACAAACCAGTGTTGTATCCAAAGCTGGCCTGACGGCCAATTTCTGGTAGCCTTGGCCTTAGTCCGAGTCACATGAACAAACCCTATGAAGAGGTTGTGTTTTGGGGCAGCTTCGGCTTTGAAACCTGTGGACCAGACTACAATACTAATGCAAACATTTCAGACATAAATATGAGTTCCTCAGAACAATCTTATTTCGGCTTGCAAGTTCCCCACTTTCTTGCTTGGCACTGAGATACAATATTTGAAGCTTATTGCTTAGTGCAGAAAAAGTGCTCCATGTTCGGTCATCCATTTGATACCACACTGTTGGCTTCTGTCTTGACTAAAAAATCTACTGTAGCGGAAAGGATTTGATGACGTATCGTCAGTGGTCCAGCAGAAGGGCCATAGCATATGTTCCCGGGAAAAAGGCCTTGACACCAAATTGTCTCTAACTTTAAAACCATTGGCTCTTTTCACATGGAATCAAAGTAGTTTGATATTTCAGATCCTTCTGTCAGTCTTCAAAGTACAAATGTTAAACAAGGCAATATTTCTCACAATTTACTGTTAAGGCCCTTCTGCCGGGAATATATGCTAGGGCCCTTCTGCCGGACAAATACCAAGTAGTGAAGTGCTTTTGGTACACCCACCTGTCTCGTGAGGATTGGCATCATATATGGCGTGAAGCTGACTGACAGGGGCGTCGGCTGAAGGTCGGGTCAGGAGGTACTTCCTGTACGGAATAAAATGGTCAACAAATCAAGTATACAAGTGCAATTGTTGTATGCCTGCCAGAAGGCTGTGAATACTGTATGAAGTCTATGGTGGTCACAGCCTTCTGCCGGGACACAACAAAATATGTGGTAACAAGAGAGTCTCTGAGGGGACCGGCCAGCCTCAATTAAAGGCATTGCAAAACAATGTTTCCAGTTTAAAAAATCTTAGCTACATGATTTCCCATGCAACCAGTGTCTCTGATACAGTCTAAAATTGAAGCCCTGAAAAAATTACAATTTAAAACGATCATTCAGTGCTTTAAAAAAAGGAAAATCATTGAGAGACCACTCCAGCTTTCCCCCATAGACTGCTGTGTTGCAGAATTTCCTATCGCCGAGATTATATATTAAATTAATGTAGGAATTTGTATTGCACTATTGTACAAGTGACAGCTAAACTGTCCAACTTTAGTGTTACTAAGGTGGATTTATTTGATCCATATCAACACTGTCAGATAGCAAAGGTTTGACAATTTTTAGGGTCTCCACAGGTGTTATACAGGGTGCCCCAGACAAAGAATGCTACGAAGTATGAATCTGCATAATTTCTTCAAACATTATCGCAAAATGTCATTAATTTTTATTTCGTTGGTTAGAAACATTCTTTTTCCAATAAAATGATACCAAGATCATTGATTTTGAGTAGGCGTTTTGATTCTAAAAGGTCATTTTTCGGAGGCAATGCCAAATTTCCCAATTATCCAATTTTATCAAACAGCGGCGAGTCATTGGACGCCGAGATATTCTGGCGTCTCAGCTAACCATACCAGAGCACGCATACCGGACAAACCGGCATGACAATGGAGACACAGCCTCGCTCGCTTCCTTATGAAAGCAATATTATGGGCCATCCAGCCTTTTTCATTGGGTTTGTCCGTATGCAGGCGTATGGTTAGCTTGAGACCGCCAGAAATAATCTCGGTGTTTCCGAATGACCGCCGCTTTGAAAAATTGCGAAATTTGGGAAATTAGAGCATTGCCCTACCGAAAAATGGCCCAAGAACAAAACACTATACTCAAAATGCAAATGATCTTGGAGTATCATTTTTAATTGGAAAAAGAAATGGATCTAACCCACTAAAATAAAAATTAAATGAATTTTGCCGATAATGGTAAGCGACAATGGACGATCACTGACTCGTAGACATTCTTTCTGGGACACTCTGTATAAAACCGTCTTTAAAGTGACAGGGCCGCAAAATCTCAATGACTGTCACACGAACTGTTACAAGATCTGATACACAATGATACAACATTAGAACCTAGCCAATATCCAAATCACCACGCAGATGAGCTTGTAAATACGTTATTTTCAAATGTATTACTCTCAGATTGGTGGTCATGTCAAACTTTGATGTACAAAAGTTCAAGATAGGCAGACGATCACGCAAATGACGGTCGCATTCAGCCCTGTGTATATTACAATCATATGCACAACTTAGTAAATGCATCATTGAAGAATCGTTGAAGGGTACCCATGTTAACCCCGTTCCGCAACAGCTGAAGCGATTTTGATTTTAAGACGCGTCTATTACAGTGGATGATTGAATTTTTAGAGACCGAAGCCGCACAGCTTACCGGTTGCTACGAGTGTGGCTTTCATAACCAGTCCCCAGTTTTACGTACGGACCAATCACAGCAAGTTTTCGGCGTAACGCGAACGCCAAAATAACACCCATTATGATTATGGCATGAGTTTCCTCTCATATGGCGCTGTGAATGCCAATACCTCGATATGTTATTTATGAAATATCCATAACCTTCTCATTTTGCCAGCGCGGCAATTGAAGACGATCAAAGCTCGTGTTTCAAACCATGAATCTGATCCAAGGTTTCACATAACCCTGAATAACCGCATCGAGAAGTTCAAAAAAGGCTTTTACTTTTATACAGACATACACAGTGTATGTAACTCGGTAAGTTAGGAGGTATGACGAGCACTGGAATTTGCTAGTCATTTTTTTGCGTTGACTGATTCGAGTCCGCATAAAATCAGCATATTTCACAAGTACTTGTAACGACACAAATTACCCCGCAACAGCCCAGACGGCCTTCTTTGCACCTGTATGGCGACATGAATTATTTCCATGACCCTGACGAAATTAATAATCGAAGAATAGAGAAACAAACGTAGCAATCAAATAAGATTCAATGAAATAAATATAATCTATAGTGTGACACCCGGGCAAACGGATGAACCATAATTTATTATAAAGGAAAAACAACAGTACTTTCAGATTTATGAGAGAGGAAATAACAAACCTGTACAGGTGTTTTTTTCAATTATCTATCAATATACGAATGGATTTTATACTTTTAACCGATGATTAAAAATCATGCATAGGAACACCGAACATTAGTTAGAGATTAGCGTCATTAGCAGCCAGACCCGGCTTCATATCTGCGAGCTACTCAAGCGAAGAAATATAATTTTGGATTCTGCATTGCAGAAATGAGTGTCGTGGAGCGACATTTTTCGAAAGGAGATAGATAGAAAGCGCTCCTCTCGATAACCGTGAACATGATATTTCAAAACGATTCCCAAGTACAGGATTTTCGGAAATGTCAGAGTTTGTTCCCGGAAAGATAGTCAGAATTTTGTTGACTACATCCAGCCACAATGGCAAATTAAGATCACTATAACTGGCTGGCACAGTTTACTTTCGCTCGTTCAGAATATAACATCGAAGATAATCAGTGATCATATAAACTAAATTGATTTTGAACAAGGGTTACATTGTGCCCGTACTCAACTTTGCGTAGCTTTTGATTGCTTGTGTCATGTCGCGTGCTGTGAAGACAATAGTTATTCTACTCAAACAGGCCTTCTCCCTCCGTGTTTCAAAGACTAGCAGTAAGTTTAAAGTTACGCCATTATCCCGCGCTTTGTGAACGATTTCAAAAGGGCAATAATGCGACAACTGGATTCAGATCTGCTGAAACGGCTTTCCTTTCTACAATAATTACAATAAACTTGCCTTTCATGTAAGGCCCATTTGCTAGTTTCCCATTCTTTCCGAGTCTGGACGGGGGGGGGGGGGGGGGGGGGGGGGGGGGGGAGGGGTGGGGGGGGGGGGGGGGGGAGAGGCGAGGCAACGAACTTTCGTATACGGGGTCGGTAATTTCAAATGAACACCTGGCCGATCCCTGTGATCATGTGGCTTGCAAATTTTGAGTAGTAAGATTAGCGTAACGAGACAAATTATATCAGAAATAATTTTACCGTAGCAATCATAGTAACCCGGCGAAGTCTAGCAGTTTTTCTGTACTTCATGGCCCACTACTGATCACAAATACAATGACATCGAAAAAATATGTATTCGAAATGGCATTATTGTATTCAAAATTCAGTAGAATGCTATCATACAAAATGGTGAACAAGAAAACAATATTTTATAATTATGGTCGTCAAAATTGTAACTGAATTTGTAATAAGCCCTACTGTAATGTTGAAGTGGATTAGTTTCAATTATAATGATAATGGTTGGCAGTAGATTTGACAAAGGAAGCATGAGACTTAAGAAGGGCAAAACGAAAGAAGAAGTCTGAAAGAAAGAGAAGAAGAAGAAGAAGAGAAGAAGGACAGGAGGAGGGAAGGGAGGAGGAAGAAAAAGAAGAGAAGAAGAAGAAGAAGAGAAGAGAGAAAGAAGGAGAAGAAGACGACGAGTGAAAGAAGAACTGAAATGCAGTGGAAAATGCACCCGAAATCGAAAAGTGACAAAGAAAAACATAAAATTAAATGAAGATAAGTTGGCATTCTCTGTGAGACGTATGTTTTTAAACATCATAAGGAAAACACGTAAGCCTAATCCTATTATAAATAAATCAAACTGTCTGACAACACGATCATGTGAGTTTGTTATGGGCAGATATACAGTATAACCATGTAAAATATATCACGGAATTGTCTTTATACAACTTAATTCATGACAATGTGAATTGATAACGAAGAATATAAGAGCAAAATAAATGAGATAAAACTTGGAATGAAAAATACAGATACAAATGACTATGACAGTGATATTGGAACCCGAGACTCAGCATTATTTCTCATAAATTCGGAATTAGTAAGTTCATAATAACACAAAATTTCTGAAAATTGAATAAAATTTGTGACTTTTTACTTGACAAGAGAATTGAGAGTAATAACAAAAACAATTATGGCCACGCGTGTGACACATTTTTGTGACTATATGAGAGAACATGTAACTGATAATACATCATTAGTTCCATACTTCAATGAAAACCATTTTGTCGTTTGTCAAGGCAGATCACAAGGAGAAAGGAAATTAAAAAAATCGGATTATGGTGTAGAACTGGAAATGGAGAGGGAGGATAACTGTGGATTTTGATATGTGACTGCTCTTCAGGGATAGGTGAAGGCTAAGAATATCCTATGTGCAAAAATTGTGATTTATTCTAACATAACCATAAACGGGCAATAATAGAGCAAAACGTTTGCACACTGGGAGAAGTATTGTAAGATAAAATTATAATTACGATAACAAAATGAAGGCCATAAACAACCAGGAGGAGGAAAATGGAGAAAGGGGATATAAAGTAGAATGAAAGAAAGAATTCAAGGAGGGAATGGAATTGGGAGTCTCGATCTTCTTACTAAATATGATAAACAAATACATGTGTACGGCGGAATCGAAAATGAATAAACAAATATAGCAGAGTCAAATGGATGAACGTATGTAATGACTCAGTGAGATTTTTGTTTCCTAAACCGCATATATCGTGCCGTATTGGGGAGGGGTGGTAATTTTTGATACGTCCATTTTTGCTTCTCGTCGC
>JZLH01S0229317.1:1307-23984 GCA_001188425.1 Eucidaris tribuloides
TGCACTAGTTATGGCTCTGGTGACAGTTCTGTTGTTACTTGATTTCACAGACGCGAACACACGGCCATCAATTGTCCATGCTGAGAGTACTTTAGGGTGTTCTTGGGTTGTATTGAGCAGATGTAAGTTTTCTTTTGTCAAGTCCTCGTGGATACTGATTTTGGTTCCTTTTAACTTTTTGCGATTTGTTATGACAAGACGACGTTTTCTGTAGCTGGTGAATTTCGCTATTATGGATCTGGGTCTGTGTGGCTGGTTGGAGTTGCGATCATCAGATGAGGATGGAGGTCCCACTCTGTGTGACCGCTCGATTGTCCGCGAATGGCGACGTCTATGATACCAGCTTATCTCTAGCATAGAGGAAAAGGATAGATGTCATCGGTGTTTTCGATCTTCTGTTCTGGAACTCCCCTGATGCGTAGACAATTTCGTCTCGTGTATTGCTCCTGTCGGTTAGCTTTGAGGTTTATCTGATCAAAGCTAGACTCATAGGTGTCGACTTTAGTTTTCAGATCAAGTGATAACTTATGAACAGCTGATGAGATTTTGATATAAACTAGGACCACATATGCACCATCATGCAACAATGAACGGATTAGATTTTGGAGAGGAAGTGTTGAAGGTCATGGGGCGTATATTCAAAATAATTGTTTTATAACTGATGGAGATTTCTGTGCAAGTTATAAGCATAGATGGAAGATGATGACATGAGATATCATTAATTGTAATCTGTGAAATAGTAGTGGCCGATATTATGATAATATTGAAATTAGTCAATGTTGAAAAAATATCGAATACACGATAATGACCTCATGATTATTTCAAAATATCGCCGGAGGCACCATATGCCAAAAAATATCATCAATTATGAAAACCTAATGGGGCAAATGCATGCACTGCAGTGGGAGGGATCAAGAAATCCCCATAATAGCTATGAATATTTTGCACACGAGTGCTACTGCCTGTACAGGGAGATGGGAATGAAACAGAGACCTCCATGCTTTTCAGCTATCAAACTTGTGGTGTCAGGAGCAGTAGTGCATTTAATGTAACTGTCAACAATCTCTGTCAACAAACTGCCCATCAAAAATGCTAGGATCTGTTTATTAACAATTGGCACCATGAATAGGATCTAGTTGCAAGTGGGTCAACAGAAAGCAACATTGTTTTGACCACATTTTGATAACAGCCCTACAGAGCGCACTGTCAATTTAACCCTACAAGAGATTTATCTTATTCATCAAAAGTATATTTTTCAACTTATAGGCGATAAATCGTGTTATCGACGATGTTTTTTCCACGATAATCGAATGAGGTTTAGATCAAATTTCACCAGCTCTACAGTGACAGAACCCTGTTATTGTGTTATTAATTATGCCATTTTTTCCTCTTCTAGGCTTCGTACACATTTGATGCAGGTCCCAATGCTGTCTTATACATCTTGGAGGAGAATGTCCAGGAGGTTTTATCTCTCATCCATCACTGCTTCCCACCATCCTCAGAGGCTGATGGAGAGAAGTTTATCAGAGGATTAGACAGTCAGATACAAGATGTCCCAAAGGTTTGTCTTTGACCTGTGCATTAATAATGAATTTTGTGCACATAGTATGCTTTCAAAAATACATGTACAAGGTCAAATTTTAAACAGCAGTGTCCTTTCTATTCTGTGTGCATAGGAATGAAATCACAATTTCTCCATGCATATGACCAAGTAATATAAAAAAATCAACTTTAAGTAGGTTCTCAACATGTTACAGAGCAATGCTCATATAAGGAAATTGTTCCCGCTGATTGAAGTTTGCGAGGGGACTCTGAAATGTGCTTTGTACGTGTGTGCATGTGGTCTCTGTCTGTGTGCAAAATGTTAAATTCGTTACTGCTGTTATTTCTTCACCAATTGTGATTATGATTGCTCAGACTGATACAGTTAGGTGAGGGGTTCCAAAGGTATACACAGAATTTTGAAATTCATTAATTAAGGTGATTTATACAAATTTATTCAAAATCACAAAAAATTGAATTTTTTATTTCGTGGAGGATTTTGATTCTGTTTATCTAATAGGGCTTGATGGACTCTTTCAAACTTCCTCACAGAATTTTGAAATTCATGAATTATGCTACTTTATGCAAATTTTATTGATAATGAAAATGACAAAAATTACTTCTTTATTTCTTGGCAGATTTAGATTTGTTTTTAGCTCACCTGAGCCAAAGGCTCAAGTGAGCTATTGCGATCGCTTTTTGTCCGTCGTGCGTCGTTCGTCGTGCGTAAACTTTTACACATTTTCAGCTTCTTCTTCAAAATGCATGATTGGATTTGGCCCAAACTTGGCAGGAATGGTCCTTAGGGGGTGGGGATTCAAGGGTCCTCAAATAGTACACCTGGCCCCCCTAGGGGCCCAGGGGCAGGGCCCTAAAGGGCCAAAAGTAGGTAGTTTTCAAACATCTTCTTCTCTAGATCCAGAAATAGTATAGTTAAGCCACTTTGTGTGTAAATACCTCTATATGTGCTGAATTCATGTTCCTTATGACAATGCCCAGGGTGGCCCCATTTGGCCCCTAAGGGGGGCAAAAGTTTGGGGGTAGGGCCCTATGGGAATAATTCACATTCACATCAATGGATTTAAATCAAACTTGGTGGGAATGATCCTCAGGGGGAGGGGATAGAGGGTTCTTGGACTGGTACACCAGGCCCCCCTGGGGGCCCAGGGGGCTGGGCCCATAAGGGCCCAAACTAGGTAACTTTCTAACCACAAGTCCATTTGTAACCAAACTTGGGTGGTAGGTACGTAACAGGGACCTCAATGTTATTTGGGGGTCAAAGGTCACATACATAGGTCAAAGGTCAAATGAAGTCAAATGATAGAATATACCTGCAAGTTTCTTCTTTGGTTGGTATTGGCCCATTTGTGACTAACTTGAATGGTAGATGTTACATGTATAGTGACCTCAATGTTACATTGGGGTCAAGGTCACATAAGTAGGTCAAGGGTCAAATGCTAAGATACTAGGGCGTGCCTTCTTTTTATTAAAACGGATGTTAGGATTTAATTTAACTTGGCAAAATCAGCTATATGGCAAGGGGATGCAAAGTTTTCCAACTGGTTCATTTGGCTATGTTGGTGCCTATAGATATCAGGTTCCAAGGGCCAAAACTATATGTAACTGATGTTTTTTATATGGGCACCATAGAGAGTTTGCGAGTCCTCAGGTGAGCGTCGTGCCCCCCGGGGCTCTTGTTATTTTGATAGGGCTTGGTGGGGGCTTCCAAACTTCTGCACAAAATGTTGAAATTGATTAATTATGCCGATTTGTGCAAATTTATTTAAAATCACAAAAAATGTTCTTTGTTTATTTCTTGTGAAATTCTAATTTAGTTTGTTTTATCTCATAGAGCTCGGTGGGGGCTTTCAAAGTTATACACAGAATTTTGATATTCATTATTTAAGCAAAATCATGCATATGTCATCAAATTCCTTAGAAATGCACCACAAGGGGCTTATCATTATTTCTCTACTAGTTATTATGTGATTGGAAGTTAAATTTGAAACTTCCTTGAAACTTGACTGAAACTTTGTGAAGAAGTTAGACCCATTCCAGAGACTTGCACTTGCAACAAGCTATATATTGAGCATTGCTTAATTTTTTGATTCACTTGTTAAGATAGAACCAAAACTGAATAGGTGAAATCTGAAAAAGAAAATGTCCTTTTGATTGTCATCAAATTTCACACTGTTATTACTCTTTATTTTTTCCATCCCCCCCCCCCCCTTCAGGATCTCCAAAACGCCATGAAGCGAGACCCTAGTCCTGGAGGTCTGAAGTATGTCATCCACACTAAAGTGGGACCAGGTCCTCAAGTGGTAGAAGATCCAGCTGCCGGTCTACTCAATGAGAATGGCATGCCCAAGACTCTGGCCAGTTGATGATGCACTTTGGATAGGCTATATCATTAACATTAAAGGCATTGTATAACTGTTTCATGTAAAAAAAATAATAAATAGATATACATGTCTGACCCTATCAGTATTTATGATATGCAAAACTGGAGTCCTGAAAATTGCATTTAAAGATAGATTTCAAGATTTGCAAATCCATCACTTCCCTTTATTATGATTACCAAACGGTATTTAAGTACTTACAAATGGTGTGTTGAATATTGTTTTTTCCGTGAGTTATAATTTTGCTCAAATTGCAGAACACGGTACGCATGACCAGCTGACGGTCAGTGGGCGACTATGTACACTGATATGATTTAACAGTTGACCTCTGTGTGACCTTCGGCTAGAAGCCGATCAGACAATTTTAGAACTAACGGAACATGATTGTCTCTTTGCAAATTTTGAAGTTTAACCGTCCAGATTTTCAACATAACTACATATTCTACCCAATGGTTCTATGACAGGTGTTGATTTATACTAATCTTCACACTGTGAACAATTTAAGCTGATTTCATTCATTTTGCCGTTTTCCGGCATGCAAATCCCGAACCCTATCTTTAAGATTGTTAAGAAATTCAGAAAGTTAGAATCTCGTGATTTGTTTTTACTATCTAGTAAATTTTCCCCATAGATTGTAATGTTAGACTGTTCCAGACAGTGTATTATCATGGTTGTATTAATTCATATACAGCATCTTAAAAGGTGACAGTATTATTGTAAAAACTTTAGTATTCTTGGCTGTTAATCTATTTTAACATCATTAAACATCTCAGTTGTATTTTTTTCATCTTAAATTGAGCCTCCTCTATGTAATACAATACCTTACAATGAAACCCCATGCTAACATTACATTCCAATATGATTTGATGCCTGTTAGCATGTATAAAAAAGGACTAAAAATATAGATCAGTGGTATAACTATTTTATACACTGTATATTTAATTTTCACAAATTCTGTGAATGTATCGTCAACAAATACAGCATGCCCCCCAAAAATGTCCTTCTGATAGACTGCTAAATTAAATCCAAAATCAAGTATCATTCTATATTGTTTATATTTAGAAACTCCATTTTATTTTCTAACATACGTAAAAATTTAAATGGTCTTCCTATATTATTGGTTTTGATTAATACACAGTCCGTTAATGAACAGCAGTGCTTTTGAGCCCATTCCAAGTTTACAGTGCTCCATGAATGCATCAACCTGAATGTAAATCAGGTGGAAGGATGTGCAGGAGAACATTTATGTTTTCAAGCTGGACATGGAAGGACAAATCAAAGGTGTAAAACTCTGTGAAAGCAAGCACGACCAGTGGAACAGAAATTTGATTAGTTTTAATTTTAAAAAGTGAATGAACAGTTATTGAGATAATGTAAATGAAACTTGGAATAAGGTGTAATACATGCATGTCTGTGATGTGCATTTCTTTTTATCAACTTGGAATGGACTGGAAAGCACTGCTGTTAGTGTTACATAAGAACCTGTGTATTCAAAATCAATGAAGTGAGACATTTGACAATTTCACAGGAATTGAGACCTTTGACATTTTCACAGAAATTACAAAATTAAATGGGCTTTCTAAATATGTAAACGTAGTTGATGGTCTATGAGAGGGACATTTTGTCCGGGACACGCTGTATAACATGCATTCCATGGAGTGGTATAGTAAATTTACATACAGTAACTTCACAACCTTTATATTTAATCACTCATTGCATATGTACAAATATATGGTGTATAGAGTGTTTATAATTATTAATATAACAATTATGCTATGTCTAGTTCTGACATGGTGAAAGGAAAGGTGAAAATTATCTACAGTATCATTTATTGTGTGTGTTTTTATTTTTTTAAGTCAGGTGCATAGATGGTGCTGTCTTGATTAAAACTGATGTAAACATAGCCTGAAAGCTTCAGGCTGTTGCCAGTGGCTTCTTCGATCTACCTCCTCCAGTTTGAGCTCTAGGCTGCTGACACAGTAGAGAGGTTTCATTGTATGGTTTTCAGGTTTCTACTTGTAAACCGAGAAATAGTTGGCTCCAATGTAACAGATGTTCATTATTCTTGTGGCCCTTTTCCTTTTAGTTGTTCAAGGTAGATGTGGTTGTTTCCACTGTTGCAGATTTCTCTCCTCCAGTGTATGTTGTAAACAACCGCATGTATTTTTAACCGGTCCCAAAGGGTTATAAGAATAACGACAAGCAGTTACATTAGGGGTGAAGATCACAGTTTTGGCAAACATTCACAAACCAGAATAGGGAAGGTTTTGTGAGTACATGAACTTAACAGTAATGGTTAAGTACTACATTATACTCAGAACTAATTAATGTACAAAATTTAGGTCATTATAGATGTTTATACATGAATTACATCAATTGATGTGTTGGCTGCAAACTAGGCAGTGACATCTCACTACTGTGTTAGCAGCCTAGAGTTCAGACTGAAGGAGGATTACTGGAGCCAATGATGACATACACGTAGGCTGAAGCTTTCAGACTAATGAAGGTAGAACTAACGAAAGTAATTACCGTACTGACAGTTGCATTAAAAATTGGGATATCTCTGTAAAAAGTCTCTGTCTTTTGATACCAAATGCAACATTGCTAACACTGCAGTAATGAGTTATCATCAATCTTAGTCTAATTTTATAACTTTGTAGTGTGAGGAATGATGGTGTAATGCTGTAACTCTTTCAGTCACCGAGCTCACAGGGGAAAATCCTTATTTTCTTTTGCCTAGTTACCTTGATAAATGATTCAATGTTAAAGTAAACACCTATTTCTCGGTATTCACAATACTATGCGCCACCTATCGGGTCCAACAGACACGCCAAAATCCGCAATGTTTCATGGGAATAGTAGATATCATGAAGCCTAGCTACTGTACATTTAATGTACATGCAATGCAGCATATGTTTAGCGATATTTAAACCGTTTTTGTTGAATTCCTCCTCCGCTTTTGCCATGTCTTTCATTTATGGAGCATTAGAGTGCTATTCACACAATTTGGAGAAATACCCATGAATAAAAGACAAAGTGGGTCAAATTGCCATGCAACAACGCTGCAACAGAACTGATGTCGATCCTGAGTTTGAAATTAACCTGTTTGCTGGCCCCGATAGGTGGCACACTGTATTGCGAATACCAAGAATTTATCACAAGGATCACAGAAACTAACAGATAAACATAATAAAACAATTCAGGAAACTTTAATTTTCATCCATCATTTATTTAATAAAATTATATATACAAATATTTTGCATCTTTTGGATCATGGATATGCTATACAAAAATACCTAATTTATTAGACTTTTTTTTTACATATGTACAGACAATATATGTATATCTCACATGATCAGGCTAATAAATGAAACTATAAGACACATTTATAATATAGCATTGTGTTTGTGTGTTAATTCTTCTGTGTTTCAGTCAAACTTTGAGATGTCAAAATGAGGGCAACATTCGGTATCATTATACTAATTAACAAGAATTGAATACCAGTTATCACTCAGGGTGTACAAAAAAGGGGTGAGTGTAAGAGGGATTCCCTTCCCATGCAAAATATTTGCATGTTTATACAAACACAATTGAAAATTAAAACATACAATGGTGAATACTGACGACTGTTACACAAGACCAAAAATAAATAAGACAAAACCACTCACACGTCATTCAACTCCATTTACTTTCCAATAAAACATCACCAAGTTTTTTTTCTGTGATAAAAATGAGACTATGCAGGTAGAAAGTGTCCATTGTGGGCAACATGGGAAAGCTTGCAGGTTTGTTTTAAACAGGATTTTACCTGGGACATCAATTGGAATCTTGATTCATTGAACGCAGATAAATTAAAGGAAATCCACGGATATAATTTGGATAATCCATTTACGAGCCATGATTTAAAAATATATTTATTTCCCATTTGTTGCACAAGAACAACTGTTCCTTTAGAATTCACAATCATCATCACATGTATATGTATACAGTGAAACTTGTCTATAGTGGCCACCCAAGGGAAACAAAAAATGTGGTCTTTATGAACAGGTTGCTGCTATTGACAGATACTTTAACACAATTTGTCTCCAGGGGAATCATTTTTGTGGCCACTATAGACAGGTTGGCTGCTATAGAGAGGTGACTGCTAAGACAGGTTTGACTGTATATAGGCAATCAACTTTTCAACATGACGGCCGGTCTTGTTTGGATAAATAAACAGATGAAATGACTAGTACAGATCAGGATGTACATGTAGCTGTCAGTGAATCCACATTTATGCCTTCCTCAGGACTCTTGAATAAACCATGCAAAAGTATATATCATGTACCCATGTCATTGTCTAAACATAGATAAGTAATCATTTTGATATAACATAATTGTGAAAAACACTAATAATATGCACGTTTTTCTACAATGTACAATTATTTTCTCCAAGTATGAAATATACAATACAAAATATCTAGCATATAATATATAAAGTATAATTCATGAGAGATACAAAACAGTACAATAAGTTTTAAAATAAAATGAGAGAAAACAAGGAAGGCTGTTATTGTTGGAATACATAATACCCAAGATTATCATCGCCAAAAATAGACTGAAGAGGATTATCACAAACCTACGACGATGCCAATTGCATGCAGATTATCTTACCAAATACCGACAGCGTAACATCGTACCAAAAGGACTCCTCCTTGAAAAACCATTCGTTTTTCCCCTGAGACGACAACGTCAACCATGAATGGCCTTCAACACTCTGGAATGCAGCGTGCAAATTACAGGACAACACTCTAAACGCCATCCTGAGGAAAATACAAAAACTGTCATCACGAACAACTGAACTGAAAGGAGTGTTAATATGTGAAGTCGGCCCCCTCCCTCCACCCCCCCCTCGTGACTTGCCACCGAACATTGAACGAGATTAACCGTGAGTACACATTCAGTAAGAATACAATTATCAAACTGAAAGAAAGAGAACTATTAAGGGAATTAGATAACAATATGCACATCAAACAATTGATCGAAACCAGCACCGAAACTGCAAAGCATGCTGGAAAACAGTGCAACTACATGCACCACACCCAAACAAAATGGAAGGTGTAGAAAACATCAGTATTTGAAATGTACATGTGTCCACAATCCCAGAAGCAGTATAAATAGTGCACATAACAATGACAATGAGTCAGTAGAAATATAGGTGCAACCAAAGCTAGCATCCTGATAGTTAATCTCTCAGAATGTAACTTATCATAAGCAGAAAGCAATCTCGTACCTAAATTTTTGTCCGACCCCTCCCCAAATAGATACTGGTACTCTTAAAACTACCAGAGACTTGTGTAAATTGAGGAGAAGAATGTCTATCTTGATGTATTATTCAAATGATTCCCCTACAAATACAGAATCAGATGATCAGTGTGATAATGAAATCAGTCAAGACCAGACTGATGAGATATCCAAGTCTTATGTGGTTAAATCCAAAAACGTGGACACCACATTCAAAGTGCCACATTTAGATGTTTTAAGTAAAATCCTGTTATGCATCACCTAATTAAAAGAAATGTACAAGAGGACGACAAATAAACCTTTCCTTCAGTGGGAAAAAGACATTTCAAAGCACCCTTGGGAGGCAGCATGTATAGGTAATGGTGATGGAGAAAATTTTCTAAAAAAATATTACTAAAGTGACATTCTTAACTGGCCCTGTAAAAAAAAGGTTTGCAACAGGACCATATAAAAGGAGCTGCAGAAGAATATGTGTCTGTAAAATGTCACAATTTCCTTCTCTATTATTGAAACTTAACAAAAATTACAATAAGTGCAGGTATATGTCTACAAAGAGCACTTTATCAGGAGGAGGGGGAACGAGATTACACATCAAATTTTGTACTGTGCATATGAACAAACAAATTTCAACATTGCCAGACCGTATTCAGTTTAGTTAAAAGGAGGGAGGTACTGGGCTCAGTGAGTCTATTACAGTATACTTATACTAGTACAACAATCTATTCAGGTCTACTCTAGTGGGCCTACATGTATGAACTACTGACAAAATGAAGGCATTGCTAGCCCAAGGTAGCACTCTCACACCAATCATATTTTTGTTATATATGAACGACATATCTCAAAACCTCAAGTATTAACGCTGTAATATTTACGCTTACATCATGGTCATTTATACCTCGAGTCATGACATTAAGGAAGCAACATCACAAGTAAAGTTAGATTTGAATTCATTATATCTATAGTATAATAGGAATAAATTAAAGATTAATGCAGACAAAACAAAGGTTACAAGACTGCGTCCACCCAAGAATTATAATATTGAAATCTATATCGATAAGGATCAAATAGAGCAAGGTAGACAACATCTGATATTTAGGTGTCATTATTGACAAAAAACTGCAATGGAATAATCATATTACGCAATCAAGTTGATAGGGTACAAGATAGACATTGTTCAAGGTATGGCAGGGGTTGGTGTTTATTTTTGTAATTGATTTTCTGTGAAAAAGGATTTACGTGTTATTAGCAGTATCATGTGAGTTTGTTTGCAGTACCTATGTTTCTTTTGTGTGTGCTCTTTTAATGCATGTGTATCCGAGTTTGATGTGTGTTTAGACTTTTTTCATTACTGTTTGCAATTCAAGGTTTACTTACAGTATTTAATTTTTAATTTTACAATTATGGAATAAACATTTTATGTTCTTACTATCAATTAAAATTAATTCCGGCTGGTCTGGATAGTTTCTTATTTATTGTAAATGTGTACATATATTTGTATCTGTTAGCAGGACCTTGTTGTAAACAGATTATTGCTGATCAAGCCATCCTGATTGAATGTTTTAATAAGAAAATAATAACTAAAAAAATGATGATTCAGAAAAGATCGATCTACAGTAGATATGAACTTTATCTTTCTTCTTCACATTCGTTGGCAATTGTGGTACAATGGCATAAGTATAGAAGAACATTTTTTTAGTCATCTGTTTGGAATGCTTCTTGGAAAAATCAATGTAGGAAACTGATTTATTTTGGCCAATCTGTGCATTATGGAGGGTATGATACCACATGATATCAGGTTTCTCATTTCTGGGTTAAAAAAAAAGAAAAAAGGAAATGTGAACAGCTGACATCAGCAAAATGACCTTGTGATAAGAGGGTTTTGTTAGATCCGTCGTCTTTACATGAAATTTCATAAGGGTCTTCATTTATTACATGACTGCAAGACAAGATTTCTAACACTTTCATGAATTTTATTAAAAGAGTTATTAGAATTGTGAGTCAGTCTGTAATATCTTAACCACTTTTTTTACCTTATTTTGAACCCCTCCCCCTCCCAATTTTATTTTATTATTATTTTTTTTACAAAATCTGTCCAGGTGATTGCAACGGAAGGTGCAAAATATCGGCTTCACTATATGGAAGACAAAGTCAAAGGTACATATTCATGGCCAACAGGTGAGGAGCAGTACTTCTTACATCCTTGAGAAGACATTGTGGAAATTCTGCCAAACCCTGAAGCATTAGCTTGCAGATAATATTCAGACATTCAATCTAATATGGATTAATACATTAACTTGATAACAAAAGTTAACCCCTTCAATATTTAAAGGGGAATGAAGAAATTGAAACAAAATAATCAAAAGTTTGCTCAATCATAATGACAAAGTCATCTTTGGAATCAACAATGCACACAAACGACTGAAAAGGCAATCCAGGCTTGGCAGTCCAAGCATCACTGGGGGCAAAAAAATGTGAAACCAAACAATGATCTGGAGACTTGGTGATTTGCCTGTCAAAATTAACATTCTGTCAACAATCGTGCAGGATTCCATATTCAACACTCAAACAAACATGATTGATAGATGATGGATAAATTTATTGCACGAGGTAGAATATGCCATTAACGGCAGCCCGAAAAAATACCTTTTCCGACATCACATAGTGCCGGGTATAGCAACTGGAGAGGACCAAAGCAGATAGGCGTACATTTGCCAGTATTTGAAGAAAACACAACACTGGACAGCTGGTGGAGTGAAGTGTTAAAGTCTTATCCAGCCATGAAACCAATAGTGAAATGTGCACTTTCAATTTTCACTGGTCCAAGAGTAGGAGCAAAGCTTTAGCATCATGAACGAAGTCATTTGTCCCCAAACGAACAGACTCAATGTAACCACCTCTGTAGTACCTTCTGCCTGACTCCAGGCCAGTCGACATCTCGAGGTCACTCCTCCTGAAGAGAGTGAGTCATGCAAAACTGAGGGAGAACTTGGAAAATCTGATTCACAACAATACAAGGTCCAAGCTGGAACAAAATAATGAAAGAAACTGGGAGCATTAGCTTGCAGATAATATTTGGACATTCAATGTAATATGGATTAATACATTAACTCGATTTTTTTAAAAAATTGTTGATCCCCTCAATATTTTATGGGGAATGAAGTAATTGAAAAAATAATCAAAAGTTATGCTCAATCATCAAAGACAAAGTCATCCTTGGAATCAGCAAATGCATAACAACGACTGAAAACGCAATCCAGAAAGAAATGTTATGTTTCCTTAAAATTCTAGTCCAACATGTATTTTATGTTTGGTTTATTTCATGAAAAGGAGACAGCCACAACAGTAAGTGTACATTATACTTTCACACCCTAAATACACATTAAAAAGGAAGTAGATATTTTTCATTCCAGTTTGGTAAATAATTGTTTTATGCCTCCACCAATCGTAGGTGGTGCCGGAAACATGTTTGCGGGATGTCCGTCCATACGTCCTGTTGTCGTTCTCACAGTAACTAAAAAACAGTTTGACAGATCCAATTCAAACTTGGTTCATGTATGCCTATAACAGAACCTATACTCTGATCTGACTCGGGGGTCAAGGTCAAAGCTTGTAGAGTTCATGGCTGATTGTCACAATAACTTCTACATCCAGTAAATAAATTAGAATAGTTAAAAATGCACATGAGAGTGACAATCAGATTAGATTATGAAAGTTTCTGAAAATTTTAAAAGCTAACTGTGCGATATATTTCAAATTAAGCAATGGCAGAGACAAAATTTTCAACTACATACAGTTGAGAATCCATTTTTTTTTTTTTTGGGGGGGGGGGTTAATTGTTACTTCATAATTTACAATTTGCCTTTCTTTTTTATTTCATAAATATGTAGGCTGCCCGTGTCACCTTATGCACATTACAGCAGAAAAAGCAGCAAAGCAGCTACCTGTCAGCATAGAGGACCTGCTTATTGACATATACTATTATCTTGAAAAGAGTAGCTAGAGGAAGTAGGAATTCAAGTCTTTCCAGGCAAATGCAAATCTTCCGAATCACAAGATAATCAAACATGTGTCCACATGATGGTTATCTCTTTGACAGTGCATTGGGAGACACCTTGAACAGTAGGATGCAATACTTCCTTTCTTCAAAGAAAAGACAGGCAAGGCAAATGTGCAAAAATGGCAGAGAGAGACACAGGAGGAGGAACAAAAAAGAAAGAAAGAAAGAACTAAAAACAAAGTCAGCAGGAGCTTCACCAAGTTTGGCTTCAACTACAGAGAAAGGAGCATCAGTTCCTCCTGTAAAAAGAAAATGAAGTGCTGTAAACCCTGGTGAGCCTACATGTAGTTCATCAACACTATCAGCATCAATTGCTACATCTAGTGCCAAGAAGAGTGCTATTGGTATGTATGCTTTAAGTTCAACAAGCAAACAGTGCACTTCAACGACCTTGAATTCTGCTAATAGCTCCAATAAAAGAACTTTTGCAGCACCAAACCCCTTCTTTTTGAAGTCTGGAAGTTAATGTGGTCCTGTAAAGTCTTCTTCTGCAAAACAGGCTGTTACATCAGCTTCAAAGCAGACATCTGCCACATAGCATCAAGCTACGGGAGTGGTTGCATGGTACTACAACACTTCGTTCTAAACCTTAGCATGTAGTGAAGATGATTGCTGATCCTAACACAAAACTATATTTGTCTCTTTTTGAATAACACCATTCCCTTGTTAAGTGAAAGCAACCAGATCTTGCAGAAAGACAAACCTTGCATGTTTGCATACGGTTATGTGTAACCAAATGAAATCACTCCTTGTTAGATTTGTGAATCCAGAAGTTGTTGCAGCTCATTCTAAAGTGTACAAAGTGGATTTCACAAATGAAAACAATCAGAAAAGTGATGAGCTGTTTGTTGGCCAAGCAGTACACAAATACATCAGTGAGTATGGGCAACAGTGAAGCAATTCTACAAAAGTGTACGTAGCTACTACTCTTCAGCATGCAGCTATATGAAAAAAGCCTGAAGAAGTTCTTCATAATGCTGATGTACTGGACGTCTCCAAATGCACACAAATGAAATTGGACAAGTGGCTGTTCTTTGCAAACAAATACCCCCCAGCTTGTATCAGAGCATGGAAAGGATCTGCTGGAAGATGAGCTCAGTAGGTTTCAGGAGTGACCTCTCTGATGAAATCCTCAAACCAGACATGAGAGTTGACTCTGTATGGCATGAAATATCAAAACTGAAGTCTCCTGCCACTGGAAATGCTTCATACCCAACACTGGTGAAAATATTAAAAATACTTCTTGCCATGTATCACAGCAATGCTGATTGTGAAAGAATCTTTATCATTGTGAACAAAAATAAGACCGAGTTTAGATCAAGCATCTGCTTCTGCTTTCTGCAAGTGAACCCTGCTCTATTGGACCGATATTGGATATATATTTTCTCTCAATTTTTTTTCAATTTTTGGACCTACGGTGAATATTTCATCATGCCAAGACAGGGGGGTTAATCTAAGGATCTTACCGATAACATACGAGAGGAGGTAAGCAAAGCCCTCAAGATAAATCAGAACCTTCTGGATGTTCTTATTATGAAGGTAAAATAATCGCTCATTGAGGATCTGACATGTATCATAACTGAGAAAGTTGAGGAAAACATCAAACAAAGCTTTGAATATGACTTGTCAGAAAGAGACACGGAAATTGCCGAGTCAGAAAAGAGACACGGAAATTGCTGAACGCAAAGCAGAATTGTATGAAACTAAAACTAAGCAGGATGATTCTGAACAATATTAAAAAAAAGTTTTAATGCACTGTGTAACTTTTAATGTTTATCTGTTTCCTTCTTTAGCCCCCGCTGTTTGTTTCCATTTTTTCTCATAGTTTTCGAGGCAGCTTGCTGTCAACCCGGAGTTGCCCTTTAAACTTTTTTCCTGTTATGTGTTCTATATTTTTTAAAATATATATTAAGGTCTGTCAAGTCTGTAGGCCAGCTGTAGGCCTTTTCAGGTTTGCCCTGCAACTTTGTGTGTTAACCCGTAATCAACACATGCATCCTGCAATTATGATTTAAGTTTTTCATGCAATTGTCTTTAATTTTTTTTATACATGTATACTTTGATGTTTATGTTCTAATGTTTATTGTGCAATATGTATTCCTTGTAATAATTTTTGTATGGTTTTTAAGAAAAGTTGTGAAATAAAGACAAAATGAAAATGAAATGAAAAATGAAAATGTCAACTAAGATTCTTGGAAGACTTGAGAAAAAGAATGGACCTGATGTCAAGAGACACACCTTGCCATTCAACTGTGCACCCTGAGGAACTTCTCAGAAAAGTGAAACAAGTACCATCATCAGGCCTAAGGCCTGAATGTTAGGAGCCTCCCGATTTCACATACAGCCCAGCACGTGGAAGGTAATGATACATTATTCAGGACTCATGCATAGTGAGGTGGTGGTAGTCTTTGAATGTATTATTTCCAGACTAGTACCATTGGCTACATTTATCACGCATGATGATTATTTGAAATTATTTACTTATTTTTCTGATGGTTAGAGCTGCTCAAATGTAATTTAATATCTGGGCTCAACTTATCACAGGATATAAGGGCTTTGAAGCTTCTATTAGGGGATCAAGAAAGTGTGGAAAAGTGTTTTGAAAGTAGAAGAAAAGGCCTTCATACAGTATTAAAATACAAAATGTTCCTACCATGGGAGGTGGGTGTCCCCCCCCCCTGCACACCCTCCCCCGCTTGGTCGCTCTGCTCCCTCGCAATGCCGCAAAAAAAGGGATTACTATTTTTGGTCCTTCAAGTTTAGCAGGTATGTAGTGTATTCATCTTTATTTCAGAAAGTTCTGCTTGGTGGATACCAATACCACATCTGCAATGTCTACTAATCTTTTGCGACTACATTGCGAGTATTAATTCACTGAGGCAGCTAAGTGATGGGTCAATGCCTTCCAAAGTCTTTGTTGTGCTCCTGGTGGGTGTTGAGAATCTTCTGGACATGTGGCAAATAAGTCACATTCACAGTAAGCCAATTTACAAGTGCTACAGATTTCTGTACAAGGAACATAAATGTACATGAGGGATGCATGCAGTTGCCACAACATTTTTTGCAAGATGAAATAAGTGGATTTTATTGTACCCGCATTAAAACACGTCACTTTGATAATGTAGCTATTGTTACTGAAAACAAAAAATGCTATCCGGAACTTTACACAGGGCTGCCAACTCTCATGTATTGAACACGAGACTCTTGCATTTTACTCTATTCACACGCTCTCACAATGATCAGAGTCTCTCACACCAGAAAAAACAACAACTTAAATCTGAGATCAACCATCAATTCATATCTTTTACTCATGCATGTCCATTGTTCAATGAAAAAAGTCTGTATTTCTATGAACACAGGACTTCATGAGTGCCCCATGTCATTGGAGGTTATTTTTGGAGGTTTTTTTTTGTATGGCCATTGAATGATGTTCACAGTACATAGATTATTTCTTTTTCTCTCTTGAACATACCAGGTTGTTAATTTGAAATTGTTCTCATTTTCCAAGTAAAATTTTAACTACACTCAACAGCTGTCACTACCATCGTTATCTTAATGTCAATGGCATTGTCACTTAATCTAACACCAATGACAGGGAAATGTCAAGAGATATGGCCACTGTATGCCGTGTGGAGTGGTGGTAAAGGAGGAGTACCAGTTTTTAGTGCCTGCAATCTATGTTAGATGTGAATCTTTCTAGGACTGATATAAGAAAAGAATGTACATGTTAAGTCTAGGTTTACATCCAGATTTGATATGAAACTACTGAGGTGCTTTTTATGTTATGCTGGATCCCAGGTAGTTTTTGTCATTCAAATACATGTAAGCAATTGTCATGGCAACCTCAATTTGGTAAACAACTTTAATGGCAAAAAGAGTATGTTCAGTTTGCAAGCCATATTTTGATGAAAATTAAATCTCTAATGAACAATGTTCTCAACATTTTATTTTGTAGCTTTCATTGCCAGCTGATAAATCTGAGAGAAGGCCATGTCTCCATTGGAAACAAAAGCTCAGCCTACCCAAGAACAAAAAGATCAGGGGTGGCTACTTCCAAGTGCTCATTCATGAAGGAATGGAGTGAAAAGGGCCATACAATAACAAGGGAAAAATATCTTCCCGGTTTTACTGTGAAATTTGTGGATCTATGGCTACAGCCATCGTTCAATACCACAACCAAGACTCATATAACATTTCATCAAATCCAAGCCAGGAGGAGAACAGAGTTATTCAGTGAGCACCCCTTCTGATTTTTTACTACATGTACTTTATTCTGCACCCTCTGACCTTCCCATCCCCATCAATCTGGACTTTTATTTACCTTTATTCTTCCACTTGGACTCCTCTCCAACCCACACTCTAATATTTCTTTTTCCTCTGTAAATATGTACTTGGGCTTACTTGTTATATGACCTTTCAGGTAACCTATATAGTTTATAAGTTTTGCTTCCACCAGGTCTCCTCATTTCCACTTCACTGTACTTTTCTGATTATGCAGTATTTTAATGTTTGTTAAAATTCTTACTATTTCTAATGTCATCTACTGTACTTTTGCTTTTGTAAGTTCTCATACTATGTTATTCTTCTGTAAATTAAGCAATAAATTTAATTAAATTCAACACAGAGATCTCAAGTACCTCAAGAAATCTCGGTGAGACCATGGATCAGCAGATGTTGTCAGTTGTCACGATGTACGACTAGCTCCTGGTGGAGCTCTGGAGCAAGGACCAGAGGGCTCTCAAGAACTTCCTCCGAATACCGCCAGAGATATATGATCAGCTAGTACAGCCAGTTGGTCCCAGAATCACCAAACAACTTGATAAAGGGAGCCCCTGGATCCTGGTTTGAAGATTGCCATAACTCTGCACTACCTTGCCTCTGGGACCAAGTATGCAGCCATGAACTTTGGCTGGAGGGTACCACACAACACCCAGTCACTGGTGGTGAGAGAAGTCTGCCAAGCCATAATTGATGAATACATGGATGAGGTGATGACATGCCCCACAACTTCCTGAAAAATCTCAGACCAGTTAAAGGAGAAGTGGAACTTCCCACATACCTGTGATGCACTTGATGGCAAACACATTACCTGCAAGGCTCCTCCAAAGAGTGGTTCCGTGTACTACAATTACAAGGGCTTTTACTCAATTGTGCTCATGGCACTGGTAGATGAGGACTACAAATTTTTCTGGGAAGATGTGGGTAGTCCTGGAGCCTTGTCTGACACCCAGATCTAATGTATGTCAAACTCCTAGTGGAGCTCCGGAGTAAGGAATAGAGAGCTTCAAGACGTTCCTCAGAATGCCCCCAGAGATGTATGATGAGCTGGTGCAGCAAGTTGGTCCCAGAATCAACAAACAACCTGGTAAAGGGAGCCTCTAGATCCTGGTTTGAAGCTTGCCATAACTCTGCGCTACCTTGCCTCTGGGACCAAGTATGCAGCCATGAAGTTTGGTTGGAGGGTACCACACAACACCCAGTCACTGGTAGTAAGAGAAGTCTGCCAAGCAATGATGGATGAATACATGGATGAGGTGATGACTTGCCCCACAACTTCCTGAAAAATCTCAGCCCAGTTCAAGAGAAGTGGAACTTCCAACATACATGTACCTGTGGTGCACTTGATGGCAAACACATTGCCTGTAAGGCTCCTCTAAAGAGTGGTGCCGTGTACTACAATTACAAGGGATTCTACTCCGTCGTGTTCTTGGCACTGGTAGACGCAGATTACAAATTTCTGTGGGCAGATGTGGGTAGTCCTGGAGCCTCATCGGACACCCAGATCTTCAATGACTCAAAGAAATGGCTGGATATGGAATCATTGGCTTCCCTGCTCCAGATCCTCTTCCTAATGACAAAGATGTTTCATGCTTTTTTACTGGCATCGACACGTTTGGCCTGCAGAAACCCCTGGTGAAGCCATACACCATGCATGGTCTTTCATATGAAGAGAAGATCTTCAAGTACCGACTCTCAAGAGCTAGAAGGGTTGTTAAAAGGGCATTTAGCATTCTGTCAAACCACTTCCAGGGTTTGCTGACCCACAAAGTAGGTCATGAAGGCATGTATGGTTCTCCAGAAGCCCCCAGTACAAAATCAGGAAGTGTTATTTCAGAACTGGAGTGAGCCAATTGGCATTTTCAGTAAGAAGTGTTAATAAATTTCCCATGTATTTGCACCAGAGTCCAGCTGCAATGAAACTCTACAAGGTGAGTTTAAAAATAATAAAAAATATTACGTCATACTTCGGAAAATGAAGTGAATTCAATATACCATGTTTACAATTTAAAAATGTTCCCTGCCCTGGTCTGAAATGTAATAGTGATTTTTTTTTTTTAGGGGGGGGGGGTTAATGTACTTCTGTATTTGTTTCTGTATCCTTCTATAGCAGCTTAGGTTGGAAGGAAAAAAGGCTGCAATGATGGTTTAAACATAATAAAAAAAAAAAACTTCATTCCCATCTATCATAAAACAAAAAGGTATGATATTACTTCATAATGTATACAGTCAGGCTACAGGAACCAATGCATATAAACATATAACATTTCTTCAATTTTACACCTTGTAGACTTTGATGAGCTACTTGATCCTACCTGAAGTCATGCATTCAAACGCTGATGACCTTCTGAATGCAGATGTTGCAGACCCTGCCAGTCTCTGTACCCAAGTACAGTCAAATCTGTACAGAAAGACCACTCATAGGACACACTGAGTGTGGCCTTTATAGAGAGATGACCTTTCTTTAAATAGTTATGTGGCCAATTTGAATTTAGCGGTATCACTCGCATATCATTGCTTTGTAATAGAGGAGTTATTTTACTGTGTGTATCATACTGGTGAAGTCATTTGTCACTTGTCATTGACAATGTCCTAACACCAATGATATTATTAGTTGATGATATCCCAAAGATTAGGTTGCATGTTCTATAAAATAATCTATGTTAGATGTGAATCTTTCTAAGACTGATAAAAGAAAAGAATGTAAGATCCAGGTTTAGATCCAGATTAGATATGAAACTACTGAGGTGAGTTTTATGTTATGCTGGATCCCAGGTTGGTTTTGTTATGCAAATAAGCAATCACCATGGCAACCTCACTTTGGAAAATAACTTAATGTCAAAAAGAGTATGCTCAATTTGCAAGCCATATGGAATTTGCTAAAAATTAAATCTCTAATGAATCATGTTCTCATCATTTTATTTTGTAGATGAAAACTGCCAGCTGAAAAATCTGTGAGAAGCACTCTGACTCGGGCACAGCTAGTCCCAGCAGTGAGGCCATGTCTCCATTGGAAACAAAAGCTCAGCCTACCCAAGAACAAAAAGTCCAGATCTGGGGTGGCTGCTTACAAGTACTCATTCAAGAAGAAATGGAGTGAAAAGAATTATACATTATAAAGGGAAAAATGTCTTCACAGTTTTACTGTGAAATTGGAAGACATATGGCTACAACCGTCTTTCAACACCACCACCTATACTCATATGGCACTTCACCAAGTCCAAGCCAGGAGGAGAACTGAGCTACTCAGTGAGCACCCCTTCTGATTTTCTATGTGTGTGTGTGATATTCTGCACCCTCTGACCTTCTCACCCCAAGCAATCTGTACTTTTATTTACCTTTATTCTTCCACTCCTCTTCTTCCCTCAACCTGTTTCTCTTGTGTCATCTTTTTCCTCCATAAAATATATGTACCTATGCTTACTTGTTATGTGACCTTTTCTGTAATCTGTTAAAATTGTTGTTAAATGTATTTGTCTCAAATGTTTTTCTGTGACCTATAGTTCACAAGTTTTGCTTCCAGGTCTCATTTCCACTTCACACTACTTTCCTTATAATGTAGTGTATTAATATTTGTTAATAGTTATTATTGCCATCTCTAATGTCATCTATTGTTTTATAAGTTCTCACACTATTTCATTCTCCTGTAAATATAATAGAAATGAAAAAATAAAATTCAAATCAATTCAACTCAACACAAAGAAGACGACCTCAAGTACCTCCAAAAATCTGGATGGGACCACAGATCAGCAGGCGTTGTCAGTTATAATGTACGACCAGCACCTGGTGGAGCTTAGGAGGACCAGAGTGCTTTGAAGAAGAACTTCCTCAGAATGCCACCAGAGATGTATGATGAGCTGGTACAGCGAGTTAATCCTAGAATCACCAAACATTGGAAACCCCTGGATCCTGGTTTGAAGATTGCCATCACTCTGCGCCACCTTGCCTCTGGGACCAAGTATGCAGACATATTTGGTTGAAGGGTACCACACAACACCCAGTCACTGGTTGTGAGACAAGTCTGCCAAGCCATAATCAACGAGTACTTGGGCGAGGTGACGACCTGCCTCACAACTTCCTGAAGGCTGGCGTGAGATCTCAGACCAGTTCAAAGAGAAGTAGAACTTCCCACATACCTGTGGTGCACTTGATGGCAAGCATGTTGCCTGTAAGGCTCCTCCAAGAGTGGTTCCATGTATTACGATTACAAGAGGTTTTACTCTATCGTGCTCATGGCACTGGTAGATGCAGACTCCAATTTTTTCTGGGTAGATGAGGGTAGTCTTGGAGTCTCGTCGGACACCCAGATCTACAATAAATCAGAACTAAAAAATAAATGGCTGAAGATGGAATCATTGGCTTCCCTGCTCCAGAACTCTCTCCTAATGACTATACAAAGATGCTCCATACTTTTTTGTTGGTGGTGGTACATTTGTCCTACAGAAGCCATGATGAAGCTATACACCATGCAGGGTTTTACATATGAAGAGAGGGTCTTTAATTACTGACTCTCAAGAGCTAGGAGGGTCGTTGAGAATGCATTTGGCATTTTGGAAAACCATATTCAGGTTTTGCTGACACAAAGCAGCACCACCCATCCACCATCCAGATCATCATGAAGGCATGTCTTGTTTTAAGAACAAGAGGCCACCAGTTTAAATCAGGAAGTGCCATTTCAAAACCAGAGTGAGCCAGTTTGCATTTTCAGTAAGAAGTGTAATAATTGGAACTTGTTACCAGGAAAGGCTGTTAGCTCAAGAACTTTAAATCACTTTAAGTCAGCTGTGGAGAAACACTTGTCCAACCACCACCTGAAATACAGCCCATACCGGAGATGGAGTGACCCAGTGAAGAGGGGGAAATAGCTTCAAGTTTCCAGTCTCTACACCCGAGTTAACCCAAGTTGTAAGTAGGTTGATGAGGATAAGATATCCAACACTGAAGAACCAACAGCCAGACCATGCAGAGAATGTCAACTATGACTTCATTACAGGGGCTTGGAGGCACGGCAGAAACCTACAGGACATCCATGTCATGGCCGTCTCCAACACCTCCAGGAACGAAGGGAAAGGAGAGGAACCTGATTAAACATTGGGTCAAATCAGAAGCCTGTTCAGG